>RJWH01004893.1:0-92452 GCA_004363575.1 Solenodon paradoxus | reverse complement strand
CTGCCCTTCTCCTCCCCTCTTCCTCTTCCTCCTCCTCCTCCTGCTCCTCTTCCTCCTCCTCTACTCTCTCTTTCCTCCCCTCTCTTCCCATCTCCTTTTTCCAGCTCCTCCTCTGCCTCCCCAACCCTCCTCTTCCTCTCTTCCTCCTCCTTCCCACTCTCCCAGGAAGCCCCCAGAGGGTTAGGGATCTTTGCCTTTTTATTGGTGCCCAGTACAGAGCAGGGCTCGGCGCACGGAAAAGGCCACTCCATCTCACTGAGTGAGTGAGTGAGTGAGTAAACGAATGAATGAGGACCGAGTCGATGTGACTGGCCAGGGGTGCGGTGGGTGAAGGGTATGGCACTACCTCCCTCAGGGCGGCAAGAAATAAGGCTGCCGGTCCAGTCCGTGGAGGGTGGCAGGGTCGCGGGGAAAGCTAGTCGGGGAGGCGGGTGGTGCAGATGAGCGAGTGCAGCCCAGGTTCTGGAAGAACCTCCGGGGTGGGAAAGGGGCGCAAGGACTGAGTGGGTGGCGTGAGGAGCCGTGGACAGGAGGGAGGAAGACAGGGTGAAGTCACGAAGGGAGGGGCCCGAAGGCGGACAGAAGCGGGGAGAGCAGGTGCGGGCGGACGGGCCTGGTGCTGTCTGGCTCGCTGAGGAGGGGTGACTGCATGTGACGGCATCCGAGGGGAAGCTCTCTGGCCCACAGAGCAGCCTGGACTGAAACCATCCGTTTGCACGACAGCCCCGGCACGGGCCCCGACCGCCCTCCTCTGCAGAGTGACCGCTCTCCCCCGTGTGCCCCCTCCAACAAGGCGGTGAGCAGCCCCGCACCGCTCTGCATCTCCCGCCTCTGAGAGCCGGTCCCTGCTGCCAGCCTGGCCCCCAGGAGCGGGTCTCAGCCCAGCCCTGGGGCTGGGGTCGAGCTGACGCCGCGGAAGTCAGAACTCTTTGGGGCTGCTCGGGGGGTGGGGGGGCGCCGGGACAGCCTGGCTTCAGGAGGGGCAGAGTTGAATCCCCTCTTCATGCCATCCCAGAAGACGCTGTCCAGTCCTACTGTGCTGGCCAGGGAGTCAAAGGTGACCTCTGCTCTAAAGCCCCGCGTACTGGGGGCCTGGCCTCACCGATACAGCTGCATGCGAGCCCCACGCAGGTCTCCCTGGAAGGCAGTGTTCGGGGGACAGAGCGGGGTCTCAGCGCCCCCATCGGCTGCTTTCTTGCTGTGTGGCTTAGGGTACATCCACTAACTTCTGGAACTTGCTCCCCATTGTCAAGGCTCCCTCAAGGGCTGCTGTCAGGACCAGTGAGGCCAGCTCCCTCTCGGCAGTGCGGACCCGACAGGAACTCGCAGCATGGCTGGCAGGCGGGGGTTCCAGAAGCTGGCTTCCCCAGAACATTTCCTCCTCTTCGTCTCCCCTTGCAGGCAATGCCAGCAGCATTTAATAGCCTTTGCAGGAAAAAATCAAGAGCCCTGATCTGCAGTGGGTCAACTCCCACGGTGTACACACTCCCCACCGGCCCATTTCATAGGTACCACTGCACACGGGCGGAAACGGGGCACGGGAGGCCTGGCTCAGCACAGGACCACCAGTCTCTCCCCCGGGAGGAGAGCAGAGCAGAAACCTCCCTGTCGGAAAGTGTGACCAGCCAGGGGCTGCCTGGGAACCCAGGTCTTGCCAGTTGAGCTCCCTGATGACAAAGTTGCATGGACCACAGGTGGTTGTTACCCACGAGTGGACGCGTCTCTGGGTGGGCCTGGCAGGAGGGGAGGAGCGCCCGGCAGCACAGGGTCACGTGTGTCCCCCTCTATAAGGGCCCAGCCTCCCAGTGAGACACCCCTTCTCCCTAATCTCACCCCTCCCTGCCACACTCTCCTTGCATTGTGCCTTTGTGCACTGTAACATCTTTTAAATTCTTAGAATGTTCTAGATGCTCTGCCTACCCAGGCAAGCACACCCTGGCCCCTCAGCCTGCAGGTTTATGGACGACTGCAGGGGGTCCACACTTGGGCTGCATCCGAATCCCTGGAGGGCTGGCACACCTGGTCCCACCCACAGCATCTGCCCAGCCTGGGCTGGGCCCCAGGGTTACTTCAAACATATGCCTGGTGTCGTGTTTCCCAGGGCCACACTTTGAGAACCACTGGCCCATAGGGCGCACCAGAAGGGCAGCAGGCAGTCTCCCTGCAGGGAAGGTAAGCAGTGTCGGGAAGGGGCGGACTCTGGGTCACAGGGTTCAGGGGCTCCCTCCCCACCTAAAAAGAGACAACCACCAGTCTTGGGTGCTCCAAGGTCCCTCTGCCACCTCTCTCCCCTCCATCCTTTCCTAGCCCCTAGCTGTCACTGTCCGCTCTGTAACTCGTCCAGATGTGCCAAATCCTCTTTAGGCAAGGGGACAGCAGGACAGGTGGGTCACAGAGGGACAGTTAGGGCAGCAAACTCTGTCTCCCAAGCTAATGAGAGGATCCTTCACGGATCCTCCTCTCCTGTTCCACCCAAGGCCCAAGTGAAGAAGTCAGCAACACAAAGCCAGTTTCCACCTCTACCCCTGCCCACGCTGGGGGCAGGTGACAAGGGGCCCCGGGGATGGCTTTTAAATTGGGAGCTTGTGAGCGGGGTGCAGGGACAGCCCCCCTTCCCCCAGGTCCCATCCCCGCTTTTGACTAGTCTTCTAATCTCCTTGGGTAACTAATCCCTCCTAATGGGATCACCATTTCTGCCCCTGCACTTGATTAACATGACGAGGACAGGAGGGCCTTCCTCTAACCAGCTCCCAGGGCAGCTGGGCGGGGCAGGAGTGAAACCTGGGGTGTAGGAACTGGACCCACCCTGAGGTTTGGGGGACAGTGAGGACGGATCTTAGAACAGTGCAGGCTCGTGGCAGAGGCTCAGGGTCCGCAGGCGTGTGCCTGTGTGCATGCAGGCGTGTCTGGGTACTGAGTTAAAACTCAGCCGCAGATATTAATCCCTTTTTATGCAAAGAGATGGGCTCATAAGCCCCGAGAAATCAAACTTGAAACAGGGCCAGGCCCCCGCCCAGTCCCCTCACCCCTGCCAAATGGAAGGTCTGCTCATGGGCAGATAAACCAAGAGGCCAAGAAAGCAGATTGTCAATCTGGCCATTTCGCTTTGGGCCTTCAGAACTGGATGGCTCCCTTCCCCCTGCCCCCGCCCTGCCTTCCTCTCCCCACTTTGTTCTCCCATCCCCATGCTTTTATCTCCCCAAGGTGGATCTATTGACCTGATGCAGAGGGCTCCTTTTATCGCTCTAGATCTGATCACAAAAAGGCAGGCGGTGGGGTGGGGCGGGACGGAGGGCTTGGCGTGCAGCCTGGAGTGGGGAGGTGGGGGGGTCAGTGAATGGGGGTGGGGGCCTTTCCTGCAGCAGACAGTGGCCTGTGTGAGTGGCCTGTGCCCAGACTGGGAGGAATGTCAACCAAGGTAGGGAAAATGCCCCCCAAAGCAGGGTTAGGGTCCTTTTCAAGGTACCAGGTCTACAATCTCTCTCCCTGGTGCCCTGACTCAGTTTCTCCACTTTGAAATCCCTTTGCTCTTCTCCAGCATCTTGCCAGGAGACACCTGAACCCCTTCGTACAAGTGGTCTGTCTGCACAGTGACCTGGGTCTGCACCCCTACTACTCACGGCTCTATGAATATGGCCCCATTGAACCCTGCAGAGTGGGTGCTTTTACTCCCATTCTACAGATGGCAAGAGTGGTACCCACGACTGGTTCCTGGCAGACTCTGCCCTTACTGGTGATGGTTTCACTGCACCGGGCCTGGCAAGGAAGGGTTCACTGATTATTTAATGCTACAGCACAGACGCAGATGACAGACTGAATTGGTTACAGGTAGGAGCCATGATTGTGCTCATTTTATAGATGGAGAAATAGAGGCACAGAAAAGGTTAAAGTCACACAGCTCACTGTGAGTAGCTCCCGAGTCAGTAGCTCCTATACGGGGGCAATCTCCTTTGCTCGCATTCCCTCCACTGACCCACTTTGTCTCTCCACCCCCTTTTCAAGGGGCCACTGAGGGCTTTATGCCAGAAACTGACTCCGCGGTGCTGGGGCCTCAGCTGGGACTCCAGACTTTATACGGGCAAGTGTCGTTTTCTCTCCGTATGCACAGAGAAGGCGACGCACATGTGTGCCATCTATGACTCACCGAGTCCCAGTGAACGGAGGGAGCGAGGTCATGCACATAAGCACGCAGAAATGTGCATTGGGGGGGTGTAGAGAGAATGGCAGGCATCTGTTGGGCACCTCTGTATGCCACAGACGTCTCTTCTCAAACTCACGAGCTGGGAGGACTTGGCCCCGCTCTCCGGACAGGGAATCCAGCAGTCAGAAGCACAGTGGGGCTACAAGCCAGGTCTCCGGACTCCCTGACCCAGGGGCTGCTGGCAGCACGTCTCGGCCATTACTTCTGGTCTCCTCTGCAAACTCGGGGTGCATAGTGGGCCCCCACCCCCAAGAGGAAGGGGCAGATGACCTCAGAAGGTGGGGAGGGGGTGGATGGCAGTCCATGTTCCCTGCCTCGGCTCCCTGCAGCCTCCACACCCACAGAGGAGACCAGTTTGTGTTCCCCGCCCCCAGTGAGCCCAAAGAAGGAAGGAGAAGCCCTGGGGACACTTCCTTGTCGCTTGCCATTTGTTTGGCCATCACTCATTGGACAGCTCGTGCAGGCCCCTTCAAGAGGAAAAACAGCTGTGACCGGGGAGAGTAAGGAGCAATCATTTGTCTGTCAACAGGGAGGGAAGTCAGTCTGGGAAGGAGGAGCCCCGGGGCTGGGTCAGCTGGAGGGGATCAGCCCAGCCCAGCTCTGCTGGACGCAGCCAGACGGCTGGATGGGAGAGGAGGTGGGATGGGGGTGCGGGGGCACTGACTGGGAGCTGAAGCCGGGAACTGGTTATGGGGGGACGGGGGACATAAGAAGCAGGACTGGGGCCGAGGCCCAGAGCCTGTTTGCTGAGAAAAAGTGAGTTCCAGGCTAACAAAGCCTCTTGTTAGCCTGCTGGCAGCGTGAGTCTCATCAAGGGCTGGTGTGTCCCTGTCAAAGATCCGTTGAAAGCCTCCCTCTGGGTGCCAGGGAATGGGGCCGTTTTGGAAATAGCATCTTTGCAGGTGTAACCAACCGAAAATGACACGGTGCAGGTGCATAGGGCCAGGTCTTTAGGAGAAGGGGGATGTGGATGCAGAGCAGGGAGCTCTGCGCCAACCCAGGCAGAGGTGGTGGGGAGGCCGGACGAGCCAAGGAAGGTTCCGCCAGAGCCCAGCGGAGCACGGCTGACCGCGTGAGTCCAGACTCTGGCCCTGACGACTAGGAGACGGCACATTTCTGGGGCTTTCGGTCGCCAGCTTGTGGTATTTTCTAGCAGCAGCCCCAGGAAATTCAGACAAGTCCCAAGAGTGGCCTCTGTTCCCGAATTGCTTTCTCCAATCAGCTGCCAGTCTTGACTCCACCGCCTTCCCTCCGGGAAGTGGGGTGCTGCTGTCCACCAGCTCCCCGGGCCTAGGCCCTGGCCCAGGAGTGGACCACGTTCATCTTCTTCAGCCCTGCCGCCAGGGACCCAGTTCTGCTGTCCCTTCCCGCCAGCCTATTCTGAGTCCACCCCTTCTCGGCGCTCCTGCTGCCCCTCGCCTGGGAGACCCCACAGCATCAGCGATCCACGTGCTCAGCCCCACCCATGTTCACCTGTCCTGCTTCCTGGAGACCCCCGCAATGCCGGGTCTGGGTGTGGGGCCACACCAGCCCCAAACAGATGTGGGGCGCCCTGTGCCAAGCAGCACTCTTGGCAATAAACAGCCAAATGGAAGCTGCCAAGCGCCCACTGATGGAAGCGTGGACAGCCTGGTGGCCCGCCCATGGGACAGCCTGCGCGGCAGGCGGCCTGAAAGCAGAGTGGCCCACTTGCAGTATGACGGGCCTGCCGGCAGCTCAGTGCCTGAGCCAGGTGCCCACTTGCATGAGGACAGAGAGTGGGGGGCGGCGGCCTGGGGCAGGGAGAGGGGTGGAGGGTCAGTAGGGGCTGGTGAAAATCCCTGGAGACAGATGGTGGTGATGATCTCAGGATGCTGTGAATGTGCTTAATGTTGCTGAATTGTGCACTTAAAAATGATTTAAAATGGTAAATTTTATGTTCTCTCTTTTTTTGCTGTAATAAAAAATATGTATTTTTATCTCCTCAAAGCCACGCTCCCCATCAGCCTGTGAGTAAAACCGCCTTCTGTGGTCTGTCAGGCCCCCTTGTGATCTGGGTGCAGTCTCTGAGTCCTTGACTCTGTGTGACCTCTTTCAAGCCCTCTTACAGCTGCACTAACCCAGCGGCGCTGGGTCTCCTTCCACCTGGGCCCCTCTGCTGGCTCAGCTGCACCCTCAAACCCTCCAGCCCTCCCTCCCCGGGCTACTCCTTCAGCTCCTCCCCGCCTCCCCGGGCTACTCCTTCAGCTCCTCCCCACCTCCCCGGGCTACTCCTTCAGCTCCTCCCCACCCCACCGGACTCCCTCTATGCTGGCCACTCTCCATCACTCAGGCTGCTGCCCCTTAGCAGTTATTGCTAACAATGCCACCATCGTGACTTCAAGAGCTTGTACTTCCCACGCCTCTCGGACGCTCCCAACAGAGTTGGGCACCAGGCGTGACATTTGCTATAATGCCCCTTTACAGATGAGGAAACTGAGGCCAGCTGGCATGGTGAAACGAGAAGGCGCTCCTAACTCCTCACGCTCAGACTCGGGCCCCGGCCTGTGTCCCCTCTGCCTCTGCTCTGCAAGTCTGCCCCGAGGCAGGCAAAGCAACGAGGAGATGAGTCTGCTCTGGTGTTTCCCCTCCAGCAGGACAAGGACCAAGCCTGGGCTCCCAGCCCCGGCTGAGCTGTGACTGCAAGCCTGCCACCAGGCGGAGCCGGAGCAAGTCTCCGATGGAGGCCGCCTGGCCTCCCGTGAGAGAGTCTTGTCCAACCCTCACTACGGGGATGCCCTTCCTGACGGCCTCTCCCCATGCTGGCCAAGGTGGCGTGAGTGTGTCCACAGCAGCTTGAGGACCCCACGGCTGGGCCAGGGAGCAGGGCCTCGAAGCTGGGGTAGCAGTGAAGTAGAGGAGCCCCTGTGGAGGGGTGGGCCGTGGCATGTGCTGGGGCAGAGGGCAAGAGCTCCGTGCTTCCTGTGGAGGGGACAGCACGGCCCGCCTCCCTGCCGGCTGAGCAGAGGCACGGATTGTCCCCAAATGCACGTGACATTGAAGTGAGTGCTGAGTGTGCGCAGCCAGGGCAGGCCTCCCAGAGGGTCTCACCACAGCGCCCTTGGGCAGCCTCACCCCCACTTCACAGATGAGGAAACTGAGGCGGGGGGAGAGGCCCGGCCCTGCCCACCAGTCCCGTCAGGGCTGGAGCTCCCCCACTGCATCTCTCCCTGCTGGCTTAGCATTTTTCCTGGCGTATTTGTATTTACCTTCCTGATTTAGCCTGCTTTTGTTTGGCTTGATAGGAAAATGAGTTTGCCCAGAATGCATGGCGGCAGGAGGAAGGGGGCGCGGAATCCAAAGCAGCTGTTGCTAAGGAATCCACCCACAGTGATTCGGGGTCTGGATGCGCGGGTGAAGCTGCTAGTCAGCAGGGCTCAGGGCTGTGTCAGCCGCCTGTGCCTGGAGTCCAGTCTGGGTGCAAGTCCCGGCCTGCTCTTCCCTCCGCCCGCAGGACAGCCCCTAACCTCTCTGCGCCCCGGTTCTATGAACAGACCAAGTGTCAGGCACCTGGGAGGTCTTACCGAGGGCTCCTCGGCCCCAGACCCTCAGCGGGGTCTGCAGGCAGACCTTCCACCCTGCCCAGCCCTGGGGCCTTCTGGGGAGGCGCCTGGGGACAGACTCCACTGAGGGAGGGTCTTGCCCAACAGCAGCCGGGGCAGCTGCCCGCATGATGTGCTCCAGAGGGGCCCTTCGTCTGTGCGTCCCTGACAGGCAGCTGAGCAGGATGGAGGGGGTCTCCCTGCAGGACCGAGTGGGCAGTGAAGGGCCTCTGTGCACCCCCAGGGCCTAGGGGGGCAGGCCAGGCCAGGGGAGACCGAGCCCTCAAAGGAGGGGCCTGGGGCGCCTGGCCTCTGACAGTGCCGGGCGAGGACCGCTGGACGCTGGGCCTCCATCCCAGGCCTGCAGCCTGTGGGGCAGGTCCTGCAATAATGCCTTTCATTCAACATTGATGAGAAAAAAGCAACCCGGCCAAGCTGGAAGGAAAGGACGTTATCCGAGGACCTGTTTTCACTCCCTGTCATTTCGTGTAAAGTCAGTTTCCAAGGACCGATCCATCACGTACGCGAGGACTTACTGCAAGCTAGGTGGTTCGCCTTAAAAACACAAAACATCCCGGACAGAACCAATGTAGTAAAGTCTCCGGGAAATTGCCACTGACCCCAGGAGGTGCGCAGAGGTGATGCACCCCACAGACGCAGCCCGAGGGACGGAGGGCCAGGCCCGCCCTCCAGGAGGAGGAGGAGGGAGGCAGCCTCTGTGTCCCGCGTGTATCTATTCAGGAAGCAGGGGCCCGGAAAGGCCACTCGTGTGACCCTGTGACCCCCCAGCCACCGCAGGGAGGAGGGCTGCTCGGGGCCGCACTCGAGGGCGGTGGAGGGAACCGTCGGGCCGCCCCTGGCAGAGCTCAGGGTAGAGCCACTCTGCGGGGTCTGAGCAGAGCGGGGAGTGTGCGCGCTGGGGACAGAGCTGGTGCCGAGGGCTGGCGTCGGGGCACCTGGCAACCAGGATGCTCAAGGGCATCCGGTGGGTGGTAGCTGCATTACAAGGGGCGCTCCACCCCCGTGCTGACTCACAATTCCACAGGAGTGTTCGAAGCTTGCCTGGCACCGGGGCCCTTCAGGCCACGGCTGCAGTGACACTGTGGTTTCTCACGGCTCCCCTCAGATGACCGCGTCAATGCCAGAGCCTGCTACGGGGCCTGCCGTGTGGTGGCAGGTGCTTCATCAGCTGGATGGATGGACGGATGGATGGACAGACAGGTGGATGAAAAGACAGGTGCGTAGGTAGCTGATGGCTAGATGGACAAATGTGTGTGTACGTACGCATTCAGGTATGCGTATATGCACGTGTGTACAAGTGTGAAGAGAATGAACAGACAAATGGATGGACAGAGTACGTACGGGCAGATGAATAAGAGGAGTAAATGAAGGATGGACGGATGGAAGGCTGACATACTAGGAATCCTAGAATCCTGCCAAGAGTCACCTCAGATATCAGAGCCAACTGCTTCATGTCGTGGGTGGACCAGGGAGGCTCGGGGAGGGGGCATGGCTTGCAGGAGACCCCAGAAGAGGGCAGGAGAAGAGCCAGAGTTGGAGCCCAGGCAGACCCCATGCCAGGGGAGGAGTGACCGCAGCCACTCTCTGCCTGTCCTCTGCCGAGAAGGTCTCAGGGCCCTCACCCTCTCTGGAAGGCTGGACGCCATGCTCTCCGTATCTTGTTGGAGGTCCCTCCCCAGGACACCCCTGTTTCTAGGGAGAGAGAAACAGAAAGCGCGCCCCAACAGCACCCAGACCCTCCTGCCCTTTCTCCCCACTGTCCCATCAGTCCCCCACTATATGCAAGTCCTCTGCCGCAGGAGGGAGCTGATGGTCGGGCTGTCTCAGCCTGACGCCCTCCTCCTCCGTGAGTGAACGTATGTGCTTGGAGCCACCCGAGGTGCAAGGGGGCACAACCGGGGGTACCAGGAGGGGAGGGGCAGATGAGGGAGAACCAGATGGCACTAGAACACCTGGGCAAGGGATCCCTGCTCCAAGCAGGCCAAGCACGAGACACAGAACTCCCCACCACACCCCACCGCTTCCCAGGCCCAGCAGGCGGATTATGAGCCGCCCTGGGAGGTGGCTAGGGGACAGCACTGCCGTTTCCAGCAGCTCGCCCAGTGTGATTAGTGTCAATGATGGCAGGGCCCCTGGGCAGATGGCACAGAGCCACCAGCTGCTCTCAGGGGGTCCGTCTGCTACCCAGACCCTGGCTCCATCCAGAGGGACCACTCCTGGGTCTGTGCTGCCCACCCTCACGCCACGCACAGAAGTGGGGCTTCCCTACCACCACAGGCAGAGGCCGGCAAAGGGGTCCTGGGACAGGGGAGAGCTAGGGGCCCTAAGGGGGCTGCGAGTCGTGTTCCTCTGCCTCTCAGGAGGGTTCGGTCAGACAAGGTGCAAGGTGACAGTTCTGGAAGGCTGCGGCGTGCGGGAAGGCGGCTGGAAGCCACTTAGATGAGGCCCCCACTTCCTGACACACTGTGCACTTACACACACATACGACATGCACACATGTGCAGACATGCACACACGAGCACACGCAGGCACACGCCTGCAGGACACACATGCGCACACACATATAGTGCAGGATATGTGTGCAAGGGACACATACAATGCACATTCATGCACACACGTGCACACGACACACATGCACACACGAGCCCACATGTACAGAACGCAGGGAGACACACCCACTCACTTGTGCAGAATGCAGGCACAGGCCTGCACTAGACACACGTGCACACAGACACACATGCACACAGACACACGTGCACACAGACACACATGCACATAGATGCACTGAACAGACACATGTGCACAGAGACACATGTGCACACACCACACATGCATAGACACATATGCACCCATCACACAGTGCACAAGACACATATGCACAGACAATACACATGCACAAGGCACAAGTGCACACAGACACACATGCACACACACCACAATACACAGACACAAGTGTACACACACCACACACATTCACAGACACACGTGCACACATATCACACACATGCACAGACACAAGTGCACACACCACACACATGCACAGACGCATATGCACACACAGACACACGTGCACAGACATACATGTACACACACCACACACATGCACACAACAGACACAAGTACACAGACACACGTGCACACACACCACACACATGCACACTATCACACCGCCACCACCACAGACTCAGGTGTTGCTCTCAGAGATGCCAGCTGTCACAGCAATGGACGGACAAGCCACAGACTGGAAGAGACAGTGTTTGCAAAAGGCAGATCTGATAGAAGTATTATCCAAGTGACACAAAAACAGTAACTCTTGAAAACCAGCACTACGAAAGTAAAAACCCAACGAAGCAATGGGCCAAAGGCCTAACGGACGCCTCAGCGAAGAGGACCTACAGACGGAAAACAAGCGCCCGAGGCGACCCACCACATCGCCCTTCAGAGCAGCGCACGGGGACGGGGAGATGCGGGCACGCCCAGCGGAACCCCCACGTGAGACGCCTGCACAGCCGGGCAGCGCGGCCCCGGCTCAGGCCCGACGGTACAAAGCGCTGGTGAAAAGCTGGTGCCACGGGAACGCGCGCTCGCAGCGCAGACGCTGGCAGGCAGCCTGGCAGCCCTCCCTGACCGATGGCCCGCGCTCTCCCTGCTGGGGACCCGCGGCAGTGGACACGACACTGCACCTGAGCCTGCACCCGGCGTCTGAGCAGCCTTATTCATAGCTGCCCAGACTCGGAAGCAACCGAGATGTCCTTCGGTCGGGCAGTGGGTCACACGGCGTGACAGCCAGATGGTGGAATGCTATTCAGAGCTACCAGGAAATGAGGAACCGAAGAGGCGCCTACTGTGCGATTTCCACTCAGTGGCTTTCTGGACAGTCGAAACCGTGGAGACCGTGGAAGGGTCAGTGGCTGCCAAGGACGGGGTCGGAGGGATGACGAGACAAGTGCAGATACTTCCAGGGCAGTGACACCACTCTGGGCGGGACTGGACGTCTCCTACTGTCATGGCAGATTCATGTCTGTGCACCGGCCCTCACCCAGGGGACTGGCAGAAGCGTGCCCTCTGGTGCGGCTGTCCCTCGTGGTGGAGGCTGTGCAGCGTGGGGATAGCCTTAGATGTATTTCTTTTCTTTTCCTTTAAGAGGACGGCGGCAGGCAGCAAGGCAGGCAGGAAGAGAGGCGTCTTCTTTACTCAGTTGCTCATTTTGGTTGTTTCCCGGCCCGGAGCCGCGAACCCGGCTCCTTGGGCTCATGTGGCCTGCGCTGCAGCAGCAGACTTGACCCCGGAGCCACCAGGAAGCGCCCACGTGGGACATTTCTACACATCTGCTCGATTTTGATGTGAGCTTAAAACTGCTCTGAAAGACGAAATCCTAAGGCGTCTGAGAAGATGCCCACTTGACAGAGGCTGGGAAAAGTGGCCAAAGATGCCCCATTGGCCCCCGCTGCCCCACCCAGGCTCCGGCAGGGGCAGGCGAGGCTCAGACGCAGCCTGCCCGGCCTCTGACGCGGGCAGAAGGGGAAAGAATCAATTAACTCATTAGGCTGACAGGTCTGTGAACATCGCTCCCAGGACTCCACGGGGCTGGCAGCCAGTGGTGGCTTAATGGACACTTGTGCTGTGACATGACGCCTGGGCCAGCTGCTCCCTCCCTGGCCAGAGAGGCTCAGACACGCAGGCACCGCCTCGGAGGCGCGTGGGGAGAGAGGGCCCAGAGCACTGCAACATTCGCAGGGACAGTGTCAGCGGGGGGACCCGAATTCCTGTCTCCAGGTTCTTGCGGGTCCAGGGAGGGGCCAGGCCAGGTGACCCCTATGTCCCTTTCAGCTCTGACATCTGTGATGCAGCGGGGGAGCTGACGCTGCAGATCTGTGGTTGCTCTCAAGGCCCCACCTCCCCGAGCTGTCAGGGGACAGGGAGGTGCAGCACCTTGTCGGCCACACAGCACACGGAGGCATGCAAACCCGGGCACCGGGCTCCGCCGCTGCGCTCTGGCCAGGTCCCGTCTCCTGGGGACTGTGGGGCAGCGGCCGGGCTCCAGATGTTTCCTCCCGAGAGCCTGCGCTGCCAGCCCTTCTGGCCACCTTGGGAACCTGGCCTGATTCTGCGGAGTGCCCTCACTGGGACACAGCCGCTGAGGGTCAGAGTCAGCACCTCACATGGTGGTTCCTCCCTCGGGGCCAGGACAGCGGGGGACTTGGGTTTGGATGAGTTCAAGGCTCTGAAGCCAGACTGTCACTGTACTAGAGGGAGGACACCCGTCTGGAGGCTGGGAGTGAGGGAGGCAGATCTGCGGCACGAGCCTGCCCAAGGGTGCCGATGGGGCGAGTTGCTCAGCCAGTCCCTGCATCCCTCACCCTCGGCCACCCTAGAATGTTAGATGCCCTGAAGCTGTCCCCACAGGCTCGCACCGGTCTCCTTCAGGGTCTTAATCAGAAAGAGGGAGACGGAAAGCAAAAGCATGCTTGGGACAGTTCAGGAGGCCAGAGACTGTGCTGTTTGCTACATATATTTTTATATCAACCTAAATCCAAGTCGAGGAAGTACTGCTGGCCCATTTCACAGATGGAGGAAACTGAGGTTGGGAGCGGCTAGCCACCAGCACAAATTCAAGGCTGGGGCCTGTGCCCTTTTACACCAAGGAGCCCCCAGGGATGGCAGCCAGGAGACAGCCCAGCTGTCACGAGGTGTCTGTCCCCCTCGACCAGAGCAGCATCAGACCTGGCTTCCCTGCTCCCCTCCGAGCCCTCCTGCACTTCCTAGGCACCCGGCGATGACACCTGGGCGAACAGGACAAAGAGCCTGACCCTGTGCGTGGTACTGAAACTGACGTCCACTCCCTAGGTGTGGGCTGTCTACAGACTGGGCCCATCACCCTCCACACCCCGAGCTTGCTGGGGTCCAGCACTGGCTCTGGGTGCCCTCAGTAGCCTGTCCTCTCCCTTGGGAGGGTGTGGCAGGGGACACTGTCCAATGCCCAGCCCTGGCTGGGAACCAGCGCAGGAGGGAATCAGGCTACCCGCAAAGTTGCAGCGTCTGCAAGACAGAAGCCTTTGACCAGCATGCTTTGTTTGGTCTGCGCTTCCCCAGGAGGCATAGGCACCTGGAAGGTGGCTTCCAGATCCCAGCCCAGCCCCCTCCTGGCCCCAGTTCCTGGCACGGGCAGCCCAGATGTGTCACTGTCGCTAGCAGCTGCTGTCAGCTTTCCCTTCGCAGCACTTTGAGTTCAGTGAGGAGCCCGCTGCCTCCTAAAGAGGCACATTGAAAACTCCTGTCACCATGACACCATCCGTCTTGTCACTGTTTGCTGAGACATGGCGCCAGCAGCCCCCCTTTGGTCCTGCCACTGATAAAGTAGTAATGCTTTCCTTGCCAAAGGAGAAAACCAGCAAGCAAGCCATCTTTATCTTCATTGGTGAGGAAGCTGAGAGAAGGCAGAGTGGGGACGGGGGTGGGGGTGGCAGAGGAGAGAGGAAGGAGAAGTGCTTCCTCCTCCAGGCAGTCTTCCCGGATTGCTGTGGAGCAGGTGGCCAGCCTCCTGGGGCTGCTCACTGTTGAAGAAAACTTCCTGGAATGTCATGACTCAGGGTTCTGCAGCTATTCCTTGCCTTTTAACTTTCACCCAATAGTATTCAGTTAAACGCTTTGATCCCTCATTTATTCATGCAGCAAGCGTTCCCTAAGAACCTGGCAGGGGCAGGACTCTGTGGACAAAAGTCCAGCCCCTGACCCTGAGCTGCTCACAGACCAGGGGAAGAGGGGAACAGGAACAGGGCTCAGATAAGGCACTATGAAGTACTTGGCAAGAGGAGGTTCAAGAGGGCTCATTCAGCCTGGAGCATCCGGGAAAACTTCCTGGAGGAAGGGGTGTCGAAGTCAAGTTCTGAAGGACAAATGGGAGTCAGTGGAGCAGAGATGGGGCAGGCTCTAGGGGGCTACACGAAAGCCAGAGGGTATGCTGGGAGAGTATGGTGGTACAGAGGTGAGAGGGGCATCCTAGGAAGTCAGCAAGGCGAGAGGGAGGCAATGCTGGGTTTGAGCAGGAAACGGACCAGATGTCTGTACTGGAAACTCCTTGACTGGAGGGAGAGCCCAGGTCTCCAGGAGGAGACTGGCAATGAGCTAGCAGAGGCGGTGGTGACCACAATGAGGGGACGAGGGCAGTGAAGATGGAGAGGGGAGAGTGAGCTGCAGCATCTGACAGCAGAGACGGGAGAACTGATGGCATCTGGGGACTGGCTCGAGTGTCCCCGACTTGCACCAAGGACTGCTGCCGCCATTGATGGAGACGGGAACCCTGGGGACGGTGTCAGTGTGAGGAGCAGATGGCAGGTTCGCGTGGTCCTGTCGGTGGGTCCCAGAGCCACTTGCACCGGACAAACCCCCAGCTCTGTGCTGGCACCGCCATGTCAGTCGCCTGACATGCACCTGGGGCAAGCACTTGCACCCCCAAACTGGCAGGTGTGCGGAGAGCTAAAGCTGGCTGTGAACCACCCACACAGCACAGCGCCTCGGCCTCAGGTGCCATCACTGAGGACCAGCCGGGAGCTGGGGGAAGGCTCTGTTCTCAAGACAGTGATCGGGCCGGGCCTGGTTAGTTAGAGATGTCTGTCACTGAGGGCAGGGAGGAGTCACATTTGGGAGGGGGGGGCGGTAAGTGCACAGGAGCGGTCTGGGGTTGAGTCCTGAGGACCCTGGATTTTAGTGGGGGCCAACGAGCAGGTGCTAGAAGGGGCTCACTTTCGGGTCACTCCTCGTAACAGTCGACATCCTGTCTCCTCGTTACCTACCAGTCTTCTTGCTCTCTGAGGAAGAAAACAGAAGTTGGCTGATTCCTGGGGAATCACTCAGCCTTGGCAGTGCTGAGCACGAAGTTGCTACCCAGTGGCTATTTGGCAAATGCACGCAGAATAAATGAACGTGCATGTGCACCTGTGTGCCCCTGGGGGGATGTTTTAGTCTGTGCACCCAGAATCCTGGGACTTGAACGGAAGCCGAAGTCCACTGCAACCTACTTAGTAAGGTAAGACAGGCCAGGGCCAGTGAGCCGCAGGCTGTGTGACCTTGGGCAAGTAACTTCATGTCTCTGATCCTCTGCCCATGAAAGGAGGATGATGATTCCTAGGCCACAGGGAGGTGGTGAGAATTAAATAAAATAATACAGGTGAAAGTACCTTGGACTTAGCAGGTGCTCAGCCAACACCACCCTCCCTTTGCTCTGCACTGTGTCCTGTGGGACTCAGTCCTGGGTCTCTGGTCTGTCTCTCCGTCTGCTCTCTCTCCCTACCACCCACTGTGCACTCCTTTCTGGTCCAGTGCCCCAGTTATTTCTGGATCAAGGTGAGCTGCCCCAGCTTGGAAATGTCTGGCAGTTCCAGCTTGGAGCACACAAGCTGAGTCAGTTGCAGCAGGGACCACAGGGGAGGGAGGTGGCCAGCTGAAGGGGCAGGGGCCACGGCCCTGGGGCTGGCCTCCCAGTACTCTGCTCCAGGGTTAATGGCACTGTCATTTACCCTGCTGGACGCTATAGCCCCGGGAAGGACCTCTCACCTGTGAACCCTTTGCCCAATTGGGAAAACAGCCCAATGACTGCAAAATGAGACGCTGCTCTCTGTGACTGGTCACATGGAATGACAGAAGGGGCTAAATGTGCGCGGTCACTTGGAGAGACCCAGAGGCACAGGGCCAAGACAAGCAGGACACAGCAACTTCCCCTGGACAGTGGGAGAGCCAGGAGGGCCTGAAGGGAGACTCTCCTACCCCACTCCTGCCTGGGCAGCCCCTCTACCACCCACCTCTCAACTATGATGTTTACAGGGCAGCGTAGGGCCAGAGCCAACCAGAAAAATACCAGTGACTTGGAAGTGTTAGCACAGAAGGCATCTGCTAATGGAGCTGGTTTCAGGGGAAGGGGGAGGCTGGGCAAGAAGGAAAATGGTGGGGGGGGACTGCGTGAGCCAGGGATTAGTAACGCAGGAAAACGACCTCCCCCAGGCCGGAGGAGTCCGGCAGGAAGCAGCATTGTGGGAGCTGGGGGTGGGTCCCTGGAGGCACGAGAGCAGCGCACACCTGCCCACCACCGGTGGGCAGCAGGAACAAGACATGATTGAGAAATGCAGTTGAGGCCCAGAGTGAGGTGGAAGGGCACCGCAGCCTCTCCCATCCTCCATCTCCCGCCAGCGCCTCCCACTGGCCAGCCCAGTGTGACACCTGCTTGTCCTGGAGCCTGGGGAGCCTGGGGAGCCAGGGGACAGTCTCCTGGGAGACAATCAAGGAAGGACAAGGAAAACATGGGAGAGGTAGCCACCCAGGGACGCACAGTGGGGCAAGATGGAAGCCCAGAGCCACAAAGCATGAGAGCAGGGCATCTGGAGCGGCCGATGGCTTCTCCCCCCACCCAGGGCCAGGGTTTGTCTGACTGCTGGACAGCGGCACTGCCTCCTACCCAGCTCCGGTGCTGGTGATGGATGGCCCAGAAGCTCTCACCTCCGCCCGATCCATCAAGCTCCTGGTGGCAGGTTCACGGCCAGAGACCTGATTCACCAAGACCTTAATCTCCCAGACAAAGACCAGAGCCGAAGCCTGGCCTGGAGACTTATTACACATCAAGGGCAGTTCCCAGCCGTCTGAGTCAGCCCAGCAGCCCTTGCCAGGAGTGAAGACAGGCAGACATGCCTTTAGTTTTCTCCTCTCCTACCTCCGCGGGCTTGGGGGTAGCGAGGGGGCTGGAGAGGAACTGGAGAGGAAGCCCTATTACAGCCTTTCTTTTCTCCCTCCCGCCCTTCCTCCAAGATTCAAAAGGCTCCAAGGAAGCACGGATTCTGCTGGCGGCCAAGGATGCAGCAGAGAGGAAGGCAGGCACGCTCCCTGTGCTCACCGGGCTGGCAACAAAGAGCTTCCCCAACCTGCCTCCATGCCCCCAGCTCCTCCCGCTTCACAAACGCCATTGCCAGGGAGCCCAGACCCAGGCAGCCCCAGTCCCACCTCCCGGTGACCCACCTCCCAGAAAGCCCTTCCCGGTCCAGGGAGGGTCAGAGAGGCGGGAGGTGGGCGGGCCCTGGAATGCAGGGCTGTGATTGGCTGCCACCAGGCAGTTGGATGGCTGCAGAGACCAACCAAGGCTCTGGGTCGCCAGAGTGACAGCCGGTTGCCCCGCCGTCCCCCGCCGCCGCCCCCACCCCTCGGCCAGCTTCTGCCTCCCGTCTGGAGCGTGACTCTAAATCTCTTTGACATAAAATATGGTCGGAGAGCCGCAGCACAGAGAGATTAAAAAACAATAAAGAGAAAGCGAAACTCTCGACTATAATTACCAGCCTCTAGCCGGCAGCAGCAAAAACGCACTAAAATTTTAATAGGAACCACTGCATTTAATTTAACGACACATTTTTTCAATTACCAGAATAATTGTTTTATTCATAAAATGAGTTTCAATAAAGAGGGTAATTTCCCTTTGTTTTTATTATTCATTTGTGCAACATATTTTGAGATAGAATTCCCTCATGTGAAGGCAGCTTGGAGGGGACGCATGACATCTGTGTCATGACTGAGATGGGTGTGGGGCAGGGGACCCGAGGAGGTGGGCGCTCATATGCCCAGGTGATGGATGATCGGTGGCCGCAGAGGCCTGAGAGCCCCCGGCTGGGGTGTCAGCCTGCACCCCTCTCCCGCGACCTTCCAAGGACACCGCTGTCCTTGTGGCCAGCCTCGCCTGCCCTCTCCTGTCCAGCCTGCCCTCACACTTGGCCCAGCTTCCCAGGGCCACCAGGGAAAGCAGACTGGAAAGGCAGCTACTTCAGCGCTGGTGGAGGGAAGCAGGGACTCTGAGCCTCCAAAAGAAAAGAAAAACATCTGCTCAGCTGTAAGGCTGCCAAGCCCAGGGCCCCTCGGAGGAGACAGCAAAGGTGGACAAAGATAAGATGCACCGGCAGCCTGTTGCTGGAGGATTCGGAACAAGCTGTCAGTAGGGCCCTGGCTCTCTAGCCGGCCTCCACCCTCCAACCAGAGCAGGCCCTTCTCTGACACTTCCTGGGGCCAGCTCTGCCACCTGGGTCCTGGCCCCTGCAGCCCACAGAGTGGGTGCAGCAGCACAGCCACTGATAAGAGAAGAAGATTAGCACCCTGCCCAGCTCTCACAGGTAGGACGTGGGGACGGGATTTGTGCCCAGCTGGCTGCGGAGCCTAAGGATGCTACCATGCCCAGGTGGGGCCCGCATGGGTTGCTTCACAGATGTCCTCAGCGACTTCATCTTTGAACCAACTCATTTGCACTTCTCGTTCTGGTTCCGTTTACACTGAGCTGTAAGCTTTCTCTCCGGCAAGCTCTCAACTCAAGAGCCCTCACCCTGAGCCTCCGGCTGGCACTCAGAGAGTGCACCAGCTCCCAGGCCACGACCGATGGGCCCAGCCTCTCGTGAGCCGCTCCTGCAGACAGATGGGTGCAGATGAGGGTGGGGGCTGGTGTGGGGTGGGGAGCTCGGTGGTACCCACCCTGCACAGGAGGTGATGCTGAGCTTGGAATCCGCTTCTGGGTGTCTTCATTCTGACCCACTGAGAGCCACCAGTGAGGGACAGGTCATAAGGGGCCAGGGTAGGAACCCGAGGCGCCGTCCCTTGGGGGATTTGGTATCGATGAGACCTTTTCGGTGCCAAAGGCTTGAGGTGCACACATTATTGAGCTAATCCCTGGACAGTGGGCCTTTTTATTCCCTTGGGAGAAAACTGAGGCCCCCAAGAGGTCAAACTAGCCTTGCCCCAGGTCACTGAGCTAGAGAGCAGCCTAGCAGAGCATCGGCTCCAGGGGTGCTCAGTGCACCCCTCCATACAATGTGCTCCCCCCACCCCCATCCTGGGAGCTGCTTCTGAGAAGACAGGAAGGTGGACAGGAGGGGACAGAGAGGAAGAAGGGCAGTAGCTCACCCCAAGTCACTGTACTGGCCACTCCACCCAGCCCTCCTGGGTCATCCTGTCCTTGCCTTTGGAGGCCCAGTGCTTTGCACAAAGCCAGGCGTGTGGGGCGGCTAGGCAGTTCTCGACATAATGTACAGATGTAGTTGAAGTGGGCGACTCCCATGCTGGGATGGCTGAACTCGGCCCCCAAAGATCCCGTGCTCAGGTCCTACAACCCCGCTCTTCAGATGCCGATATAGTTGGAGGCAGGCGGTGATGGAGAGTCAATGACCCAGTGTGACGGGGGTCCTTCCATGAAGAGGGGAGTAGAACACAGACACATAGGCTGGGGAGGAAGGCGATGGTCTGCCCATTCTCCCCCTACCTTCAGTTAGTCTAAGAGCATCGATTGTCTAGTGGCCTGCCCAGCCCTGGCACACAGTCTTGACCCCACAAAATTCCCATCCAGTAGGTGACACAGTGAGACCACGTGAAGACATAGGGAGAAATGACAGTCTACTCAGAGAGAGGCCTGGATTTCTGTAATGGGAAGAAAGTGAATTTCTGTTATGTCAGCCCTGAGTTGGGGACACTGGTTACAGCAGCCCTTCCCTCCTCCCTGCCCTGGATGTGTCCTCCTCTTTCTCTGCAAATGCAAGTTCTGTGGATCAAGTTCTGGGTCAAAGACCGCCTTCTCCAGGCAGTCTGCTTTGATTAAACCTCCTTCCCGTCTAACCCTGTGGAGCTCTGAGGTGTGTGTTTGCAGAGTACTGACTCACGTTTCCTCATGGTTGCTCTGTAAATGTTACTGAGTCGGCAGGTGTGGGTTTCCCCACAGGGTTGAAGCGCAGGGCTCTCTCTCTTCTGCCAGGATCGCTGTCTCTCTACTCTCGGGAACCCTTCGAGGTTCCTGATCTCAGCTAGGGGCTTGGTCCCCAGACTAACAGGGGGACCAGCCTGGGAGGAAGGAAGAATGGGGCGCTTTTCTTGGGACTGTGCCTCTGACAGTGCTGCTCCCCGCCCCTAGTTATTTTCTTAACCCATTGTGTGCCCGGAGCCCTGCCGAAGCCTTGGCCCCAGGAGATCCCTGTCCAGTAGGTGAGATGGTGGGGACCAGAGAGAATAGACAGGGCACCATCAGTGTGGATGGGCAGGGAAGGCTGCCCGGAAGACATGAGTCCTGATCTGCTGTGGAGGACGGTCGGACAGGAATCGGTAGAAGGCAGGAGGGCACATGTCCCGGGTGGGGACGGCAGCTTATCAAAGGCGGGGCTGTGGTGGAGTCTGGCTGGGCTGGCCAGAGGGGTACATGGTGGGGGTGGGACATTAGACTGTGCAGCCCACCTGCTCCTCTTTCTCCTGAGGGGCTGAGGCCCATGGGAGGAAGGGACTTGCCAGGCTCACCTGTCTCAGCCGGGCCACTGCCCCGGACCTCAGAGAGGACGTGAGGTCACTATTCCCGCCTCCGCCATCAGGTGAGCCTGGCTGAGCTGCCTGAATCTCACACATCTCCTCATCTGCAAGGCCGGGAGCTCTACGGGAGGGTGGGGAGTGGAGTGAGGCAGGGCCCGGGTCGGGGGCTGGGGGAGCACAGCCGGGGACCCAGAGCGCAGCAGATGTCTGGGGATTAGCAGCTGCGAGCCACTTAATATTCTGCAGATTGGCCGCTTCCCTTTCATAAAAAGCCGACATGGAATTGAATGCGGCAGACTCCGAACACCTGGGCAGACTGGCATCTCAGCCTCGCCCCTCGGGTAGGGGGTCCAGGGAAGGAGACAAAGGGACAAGAAGAACCAGGAACTAGCCCCCCTTGGGGGTTGGAGAGCAGGGGACAGTCTCGTGGGGAGGGAGAGGCTGGGTGGCCCACAGGGGCTTCAGAGGTTCCAGGAAAAGGCCCAGGCTTCTTGGGGAACACACAGGCACCCCTGTGGGGCTTGGGTTGGACTGCGGACAAAGGGGTGCCACTCGGCAGCAGTCATGGGCAGGGATGATGCATTCAGGGCCCTCCTCTCCCTTAATGACACCAGGCACTGGAGGTGGAAGTTTCCTTCCAAACACATCAGCAGAGCAAAACAGCTTTAGTTAAATACAGTAATTCTGAGAGGCCAGAGGGCTCTTAGCGTCTGAGTTGTTTTGTTTTAAGGAAGAGACTTCACTGGATCAGACAGAGCTCACCTTATTCATCCCCAGACAGGAAAGACGCTGGGGTCCCTCTGGAAGAGCTGGGAGGGGCTGTCTGGAGGGAGGACGCAGCTGGTGGTCTGGTATTTATGTGTAGGGGTCATGGGGGGGCATTCCTGTCTGACCTCCGGGCCCTCTCTTTAGAGCACACATTTTGTGAAAGATATTGGCGGAATTCTTGTGCAGTTGCTGTGGTTACTGAGGGGCTGTCCCTTCTGCGTCCCTTTGGAAACCTGCTTCCAGTTTTCGGAGGCAGTTAGTAGCAGGTACTAACTCAGCTTGCCTGGGTCAGAGCAGAACATGGAGTCTGTCGGTACCGACCGGAGCCAGGCCATGGGGTCCAAAGCTGACCTCTGTCCTCTCTCTACTGTCTTTGAGGCTTTAGGGGATTTTTCTGAGGCCCAGTTTCTTCATCTAGAAAGTGAGGGTGATGGTTAGAATGAAAACTGGGTCCATCCGGGCTTTGTGAAGATCGGAGTTCAAATATGCAAGGAATGTAGCTCAGGACTCAGAGAAAATGTGATCCAAGCGATTGTTGAGACTGGAACCAAAGCTCGATAAAGGCGCGTCCTGGGGAAGGAGCGCTTGGGAGCAGCCCATAGCTATCCCAAGACCTGGGTTCGCATCCCAGGGCCGGCGGGGATGGCCAGAATAAGAAACTAAATAAAGTGCTGCTTCCTTCTCTCTCCCCCAGCCTGCCTTCACAACTTCGTTCCCGCCTGCACCTTCCCTTTAAAAAAAATAAAATAAATGGCCTCCTAAAAGTAGGAACAGTCCATGCAGCAGTGAGTAAGCGCCAGACCAGAGTTATCCTGCCGTGTGTTTGAATTCTCCCGAATAGTCTCCCTGTGTGACACTGAGCAAACCACTAAGTGTTTCTGAACCTCAGCTTTCTCATCTATAAAAACAGACACACGGCTCGTAAGAGATAAGTCTTGGTGGTGGTAAATCTAATGTATCATATGCAGACATTGATTCTCAGTAATGCTCACCCTAAATCTCTATCATGTTATGATGCAGTGTTCCTTCAAGAAAACAAACCAAATGAACAGAGGATGCCTGATAGAAAGGTGGTTGGCTCCGCTGCCTCCGGCTGAGCGCAGTCCATATCCATCCCAAGGACCCAGGTTTGTGTCCCCCGGCAGGCCAGCGTGGAGGAGAGGGGGACGACCAAGACGTACAACTAAATAAAAATACA
The DNA here is from genome assembly GCA_004363575.1 of Solenodon paradoxus. Classification (NCBI taxonomy): domain Eukaryota; kingdom Metazoa; phylum Chordata; class Mammalia; order Eulipotyphla; family Solenodontidae; genus Solenodon; species Solenodon paradoxus. The sequence goes on along the minus strand of RJWH01004893.1, from coordinate 69,402 downwards.
GTGCTTCTTCCTCCTCTCTCTTCCTGCCTGCCTGTACCTTCCCTTAAAAAAAAAACAAAACAATAATAATCTATAATCTAGTACACAAAAAAGAGCTAAGTCTGAAGACAAGGAAGGCGGAGAAACACCAGCGCACACAGCACATGCTCAGCAGTGCGGGCGTGAGGCTGGTCAGCCAGGCCTTAGACAGAAGGCCTGTCGCTGCTGCAGGTCCTGGAAAGAACTCTCTCCTTTCTCTCGCCACCCCCTCCCTCTCGTCCTCTCTTCTTCCTCTTTCCTTTCATTTTTGATTAGACGCTCCTCTTTCCATAAAGTTTGGAGAGGACCTGAGTTATAAGTTTTGAAGCTCTGCCACTGTCCTTTCTTTTCCCAGGAAGGTGACTTCTTGAGTCTGTGAGTTCAAAGTCCTGACCCTGTTAAGACCCGCTCTGGACCTGGAGGGGGCCCCACTTTTCCATCCTACTTCCCTCCCCTACACCCAGGCTCCTGGAAATCCAGCCCCTTCTCTCTGTCAGGAGGCCTCCTCTCCCAGACACCTCTCCCTGCCGGTCCCCAGCCCCAGGGGCTCCAAGTGTGGACACCTTCTCTCAAGGGAAAGGAGAGAAAGGAAGGTTCTGCTGGTGAGTTGACAGCGATAAAGACTTTCAGCAGAGGCTTCCCTGGGCTGGTGTGGGAACAAGTGGTTGGCTTTGCATAGGATCTGATGCATTTCTTCTGGAAACTTCTAGAACCCTTCCATGAGTGACAGTAACGCAGCTCAGGCAGAGACAAAAAGGGTTTTGGATGCCTTATTCTGGAACTAACTTCAGTAGGGAAGAGGGAGGATGGGAGGGAGAAGGGGATGAGGACAGCTGACATCTCCTCAGGCGTTGTTCGCCCATGAGACAAGTGCAGAGCCGAGGTCCAGAGAGGTAAGTGTCTTTCACGCCACAGGCTGAAGCAGATGCTAACGCGGCTCAGGTGGCCTGACACTGAACACTGTGTCACTTCCACCCAGACCCCTCAGGGCAGGCTGTGGGTTGGGGTCTCCTCCTGACTGGAGTTGTGGGTCTCCAGTTTACCTGCTGCTGCCTCTTCTAGCCAGTGGCCTGGCTCCTGGGGAGGGTTTTATCTCAGTGAAGAGACAAAGTGAGACAGGAAAATACATTTGAGAAGGAAGAAGGAGAACATCAAAGCTGGTAAGCCCCATGGCCCAGCGATTGATGAGTCTACCACGGCGCAGTCCACACATATCCCAAGGACCCGGGTTCGAGACCCAGGGCCAGAAAACCAGCAACAACTAAATAAAATAAAATGCTTCTTCCTCCTCTCTTCTTGCCTGCCTCTGCTCCTGCACCCTTAAAAGGAAAGATAATACAATGTACTGCAATGTAATGATAGAATGTAATGTGATATGTAACAATGTAATACAGTGGGATATAACACACAAGATACTATATTGTAGTGTGTATCAGACTTCTGTATGGACCGAGCGCTTTCTGCTGCCATGGAAGGAGCAGGCGGGCAGGGAAGGCCCTGCAGGTGAGAGCACTCAGCCCTCAGCAGGACTGCAGGGTGGGAGGGGACAGCTCCCTGCTGTGGGCCAGCACCCTTGCCTGGCCTTCGCGTTACAGCCGCACTTCAGTGCTCTGCCTTCCAGACGGGAGCGCCCGGCCACAGAATGGGGCAGTCCCTCCCCTCCCTTCCATTCACCATCCTGTCCTCGTAGGCACAAGGGCCTCAGACGTCCGTGCTCCAGAGTCACCACGCCAGGAGCGGACATGAGAGCGGGCAGGGCACCGCTTGTCCCCGCCCTGAACTCCCAGGGGCTGGACACCAGCCCACAGCCAGAGCTGCTGAGCAAGCATGTCCTCCTGGCCTTGAGTCAGCAGGGATGGCGGGGGTGCGGGTCCTCCAGGCTGCTGAGCAGAGGAGGCGGGTCTATGCACCAGGAGTTACCTTGGCTCCCCCTTGAAAGGCAGTAGGTGGTCACCCCTCCCTTGTCCTCGGGAGACGTCCTAAGACCCAGCGGATGCCCTAAGCACAGGGACGCAGACAGTCTTCCTAGACACACCTGTGACAAGGATGGTTTATGTATCAGGCAGAGCAAGAAGTGGGCAAGAGGAAAACTCGATAGAACTATTAGAGCAATGGACTACAATAAAGGGTACAAGAATGAGAACGCTCGCAAGACACCTGCTGGTATGTCAGTCACCTCCCTGGACTGTGACTGGCCATGGATAACTGACACCACGGAAGGCGGGACCACGGATCAGGGGACGACTGTCCTAGGCAGACGAGCATACAGCTTCAAGCACACGTCGCTCAGACTCTGAGAGCTGCCTCCTCACCTGCGTGACGCAGGCCCTGCTGGTCCCACACCCACGTCACGAGAGCAAGTTACAGGCAGGTGCCACTAATCCTGGCATAACCATGAACACAAGGGTGATGCTCGAAGGGAGGGTCCCCAGCCGTCGGGCTGGAGGCCGCAGCTGCCGCAGCCAAACCAGACATTCACCCTTGAGCTGCTGGGACGCGACGTGTTCTGGAAATGTCCAGAGAGCTATCACATAGTGGCTGTGTAAGCACAGGAGACCGTCAGCATCCAAACATCCAGTGTGCTGGTACTGGGGGCCATGGCCCCCTGACACGGTTACCAGGGAGGCTGGTGAGATCGGGGGTGCACAGGTCTCTGCAGTGCTCCCAGAGGACGGCGTCATGGCAAAGCTCCCACTTGCAGGCAAGGACTAATGGAGGAGCTGGGATACCCTTGGGGGCCGGGAAGCAGGTGTGGGACGTGACGGCACAGCAGGCCAGGCTGGCACCAGCTCACGCCCCTGGCTGGGCACAAGGGCCCCTCCCCCAACTGCCCACAGGTACCGGAAAGAGTGGTAACACCACCCTGGACTCTGCAGTCTGGGGCCAAGGGAGGGGCCGGGGAGCTATTTTGGGTCTGGAAAGTGCTGCGGTGGGTGTGGAAGGGAGGCAATGACAGGGTGGGCAGGCCGGGCCCCTCCTCTGGCCTCCTTCCACCCGCCCCACCCACCCCGCCCACGGTCAGGTCAGCTCCCTGCCAGAGATGAGGAGGAGGCCCAGCGGGCAGCGGGCAGGGGCTGCAAAGGAGTGGCCGGGAGGGCGCAGCTCCCTGATCTGCTTCCTTCTCCAGGCCGTGCTGCCGTCCTGGTCCCTGGGGTCCCTGGGAGCCCCCGGGCCACCGTGTCCCGGGTCTAGCTCAGAGCGGGGCCAGCAGCCTCCATGGCCAAGGCTGCATGAGAAGCAAGAGGCCCATGGGTTGTCCAGATCCCCAGCTGGCAGCCCTGGAGGGGTCTCTGCCCTCCAGGACCCCCGTCAGTGGGCTGGGGTCCCAACAAGGAGAGTGAGGCATTGGCACAGCATTTCAGGAAGGGGTGCCCCAAATCTCAGTCATCGAAACAACATCTGAATGCAACATTTCACAAATACAGAAAAATGTGAGAAATTCCCCGGGGATCAAGTACCAAAATGCTCAGAGAAAGGCTCTGGCCCAGCCGGGTCTGGGTGAGGGAGCCAAGCAGACGCAGGGTGGATCCGTCTTTATTACTGAACATGGTGGCATTCTGTGTGCGACAGAATTTTTGTGCTAATTGGGATTTTAAAAGACATTGCATTCATGCTGTTTATCGCAATGACTGAGTGCTGGGACGCTGAGGTCGCGCCGGTGGCCGGGCCCCCGCACCCAGCCCTGGCCCTGGCACGGGACTCGGATTTGCTCTGTTCTCTTCTCACATCCAGTCAGCTCACCTCTCCTCCCTCGCCTCCGAGACTGAGCCCGGGAAGACACGAGACAACAGCTACATGGAATCGGAATGGAACATGAGGCCAGATGCTTCTAGAAGGAGAAGTGAGCTCAGAGGGGTGAGAGGCGGGCGTGAGAAGAGGGGCTGGGGCGGTTCCGAGGGTCTGTCCAGGGCGTGGGGGACATGAGGGGCTTGGGGCAACCAGAAGGAGGGGAGAGGGAGAGAGAACCCGAGCAGGTCCCCGCAGGAGCAGGGAGAACGACGACTGAAAGGAGGATAACACCAGGTCGCACTGAGTGATGTAGCCTACGTCAAGGACGCCGTCAGTGAGGTAGCCGTGTTTTCTACATGCTCATTAACACATTCTTGCTCACCTCGTCCCCGCAGCAGCCCAAGGGCGTGGGCTCACGCACCCTCCCCATTTTACAGGTGGGAAAGTTGAGGCGCACAGAAACACCGGAGCCCAAAGCACATGCAGAAACTGGGGCACCGCCTCAGGCGCTCGGGCTGGGCTCTTGGCCAGAGGGAGGAGAGGAGGGAAGAGGGTAGGGGGAGCCTGCAGATTTCTCTGGTCCACAGAATACTGCTGGCAGGGAGGCGTGGGTGGACAGGTGCCCGCCACCCCGGGGACTCCTGGCTCCCATCAAGGCTAAATTAAGACAGAGTCAGTCATGGGCAATTTCCTTTGGAGCAGAATTCTGCTTCCCCAGAAATAACAGGCAGATCCAACCTTTATAAATCACAGAAGAATTAATAACTTAAACAAACTCCTTTGTGTTCCCTGATAATTGTCGCCCCCGGCCGCTCTCTCAGTCTGAAATGCACCAGCGACTGCAGCGCCTCAGGCCCGGAGGTATTCAGGTGCTTCTCTTTCTTCGGAGGAGGGGGCGGAAATCACGTCCGATTTCAAAGGCTCTCGGTGAATTTTCTTTTCCCTGCTCGCTCTTAGAGTAAACCTTTTGGCAAATTGTTTTGCAGTTACCCTGCTTTCTATTTTCTGTAAATTCAGACTTTGACTGCTTGGGTTTGCTTCGATGTGCACAGTCCACGGCAGCAGCCACAAGTCACCTGCAGCCGTTTACCTCTTAACGCAATTAAAGTGAAAGACCTTTATTAAAAAGGCCATCTTGTCGCTGCACGGGCCACCTGCAGCTGGTGGCAGCCCAGAACAGAGACAGCTTGGATCACCATGGAAAGTTCTACTGGATGGTGCTGACTCCTGGGTAGAGACGTCCACCTGAATCCATGTCAGCTGGACGTGAGTCCTGTCTGTGTTCTCTCCTGGGCTTGAGCCTCTGGGCTCAACTGTTATTGTGAGCAATGGATTCAGCTAATCCCACGGGGTGTAGCGTGACCCAGAGAGGTGCTGGTGTCTTCCCTGCCCACTCCACACGACCGTGAGGGTCTTAACAGCTGGGATGTGGAATTCTGGCAAGGGTAGAGCGGTTTCTGGCAGACACGTCCCCGCTCCCAACCCCAGCAATAGATTGCAACTACACACAACTGCTTGAAGGCATTGGAGAGGAACCCCAAACAGGCCAGGCTAGAGGGGAAGCAAAACTCGGAAGACAGGGAATGGCACAGTGTGAGCTTCCCCTATTTATGGAGATTTGTTCCAGCTGCTGCCAAGTGGAACAGCTAAAATCTAGACAGAAAATCCACTGTCTTACTGGCTTTAAGAGCTAGAGGGCAAAGTTGGGGAGTTATCACAGCAGTTGGAAACAGAGTGGGACTCTCAGAAAGAAGAGCACGGGAGGGAGAAGACGCCACTCTGGATATAAACTTTACGCAAACCTGAGGCTGACCTCTGAAACCCACGGGCATGTGTGCCCATGTTCCACACCGGCTGGGAGAACTGACCGGGAGTGGTTGCTACCGGCCACCACAAGAACGAAGATAGTTTGGAGTCTGAGTCCAGCTCACGTCACTATTTGCATTTGTCTTTAATCCATGCCCTTCAGAGTAATCTAACAAAATCCAGAGTCTTGACAATAGGACAGTCACAATGTCCGGCACATGGACCAAAACTTCTAGGCACACAAAGAGGCAGTAAAATATGAGCCCTCTGAGAGAGAAAAGGCAACCAATGCAGTGATCACAACAAGTCTCCAGGACCTAGAGGGAAAGACACGTGTCATGACCAATCAGAAATCTCCGTACAGAAAAAAACAACAAACCAGCTATTAAAAAGAACCAGATAAAAATCCTAGAATTGAAAAATAGAAGCCCCAAAATTAAACATTCACCAGACAGGCTTGAGAATGGGTTGAAGTGAACAGAATGGAAATCTGTAAATGTGGAGGCAGATCAATAGAAAATATCTGATCTGCAGAAGAGACAGAGACTAAAATAACCTCGCTAACTCCCAAGTCTCAGGGACTGTATTCAAAGATTTAACACACACAGGTTTATACATATATACACACACATATTATACATAATATGTATAATATGTGTGTGTACATATATACGTACACACACATATATACACACACACAAGCATATGTAAATGGAGTTCTAGAGAGAAAATAGGGACAGAAAAAGACATTTGAAGAAATAAGGGCTGAAAGTCCCCCAGATTTGGAGGAAGACAAATTGTACCTTCTAGGCATTCTATCCAAGAGTAGGAGCTGTGAACCTAACAACCGCAGGAGGAGTGGTCCTCACTCCCGATTTCCCTTAACACCCACAGGGCGGCAGAGCCCAGCTCCCCACAGGCAGCAGACACGGGGTGAGATGATGTAATAGCACTCGGTCCTCTCCTGAAAGAGTGCACAGGGGAGCTGAGACCACAAAAGAATCTCTGCGTGTATTTTCTTAAACTGATACTCAGCTACCTCCTTAAGAGCCAGGATGCCTTATCTTCACTTTGTTGCGCTTATTAATTGGTTGATTAATTTTCTTAAAACAGAAACCAGCACTAAGGTTCAGAGATGTGGACTGACTCCCCTGAGAACACATACTAATTGCTGGAGCCAAAGTCTATTTTCTTTCCTTTACGTTAGTCCCTATTATGCCTGGTTGTGCATCAGAATCGCATGTGTGGGCTTTTCCAAACCACTCAACACCCCAGACGAATTAACTGGCATCTATGGGGAGTGGGTCCAGGCGTAGGAGAAGTTAAAGCTCTTCTTTAAGGTATGGCATGGGCTGAGAACCACTGTTGTTGGCTGCTGCCATCTGGAAAATACCAAGCAAAGGCAGAAAAGCAGCTGATCCCACTCACACGGATGGGTGGGCAGCTGCGCTCCTGGGGAAAGGTCCTGGGAACAAAGCTCCAAGCCCAGACCTGGACGTCTGTGGCCTCCATGTCTCGTCTTTCCCCAGAGTTGGAGCCGCACAGCTGTCCCCTGCTCCCGGTTCCAGGAGATATGGAGGTGATTAAAGTGTCCGCAGAGTCTCTTCACAGCAGGGCTTGTGTTATAGGAGGTCGCACTAGGTGAAAGATGAGCAGTAAGACCTCAGAGCTCTAAGTCTTCCAGGCTTTGGCTGCGGGGAGGCAGAGCCAGACACCCTGTTACTCTCCCCAGAGCCTCTCGGGATGGCTCTGCGTCAAGGAGACAGAGTGAGCCTCGGGCAAGGCAGGCACAGGACAACCACCCCTGGGGCCCAGACGTGCCACATCCACCGCCCGTCCCTGCCACTGCTCACACCCTTGCCTCCTAAACCCAGCCTGGACTCAGGATGCTGCTCCCCCACCCGCTGTGCATGGTCCAGAAACTCAGGGAGCAACCAGATCTGTGTCTCCCAAGTCCAGTCCCAAGTCCAGCACAAAGCAACTAGTGCCGATGCGCACGTGAATGAAGCAGGCGCTCACTGCTCTCCAGGTGGCCTGGTGAGTAGGTGGCTCAGCTTTGCGAAAAAAATCCCAAATCTAAACCAACACTAGAAACAAAAAAGAAAAAAACCCATAGATAGTGAGACCCACTGAGTATCCTTTTTAAGATGGTGGTGGTGATGATGATGGTGATGATGGTGGTGATGGTGATGATGACAGTGATGATGTCACAGCTACCCTCCACCAAGCACTTACTACATGCTAGGCATCTCCTGTGTATTATTTCATTGCTTCCTTATAAACACCCTGGGAGCACCCTGGTGGAGCAGTGGTTGGGTCAGTTGCCTCCGAAGGAGCACAGGCCACACACCATTGGGTTCCAGTGCGGGGTCTGGGGGGTGGAAACAACCAGGGTGAAAAATGAAATAAAAGTGCTTCCTCCTCCTCAATTCCTGCCTGCCTGCTCACCTTCATTCCTGCTGTGTCTGTCCTTTAATAAACAAAACCACTCTGCCCAACGGGCTATTTCAGCCCCATTTTACAAATGAGGAAACTGAGGCTCAAGTGCCTCAGCTGCCTGTGACACAATGAACATCAAAACCAGACCTGTCTCTGCATCTGGGCCCCGGGATCCCCTATTCCCCCAATCCCTACTGGGCTGGCCACCCAATCCTAAGCAGCCCCCTGGTTCAATCCAGGTCTCTAGCAGCGTGGGCACCACACCAAGGGAGGGGCTCTGTGTCTGCCCTGGGGTTCACACTCCACCCCTGCTCATGGCCTGGGGTCGAGTGACAGGGCCCGTGAGCCCGGCGTGCCCACTCAGGCCCTGCGCCCACGTATCGATCTGGGTCCAGCGGAGAGCACGTGGGAGCCCAGCCCCGCAGGCGCTCCCGGCAGCCTGTGTAATGGCCACAGAAAGCCATTACGGCTCACTTAGCTGCAGACAGCTCTCCACAACTCATTAGGGCCACTGAGGGGCTGGAGAGCTCTCTCCTCTTGGAGCGTGGGGGGGTGCATGCCAAGCGAGTGGGGGCTGGCCTCCTTACTGGAAACGCTGCTTCCTGCCCAGCTGGGCTGGGCTTCCAGGAAAGGTGAGTGCGGCCGGACCGGCCAGTGGCCCTGCCCTCTCTGATCAGAGACCCCACTGCAGTGCTCTCTCCTTGCTGGGGCACAGCCCCAGTCTAGAGGGGCTGGAGAGCAAGGCCCGGCAGCACCCCAGCTGTCCCTGTGACACAAACCAGAACTCTGTGTCCAAGGTCGGCCTGACATCCAACTGAGAGCACAGACAGCCAGCCAGACTCCCCAGGGTGCGCAGACGAGCTCCCCTCTGCGGTAGGGACAGTCGCCCATCGGGGGCAGGATGTAAATTTCCAGGACCAATGCTTCACGCAGCCAAGGCCTTGGCAGCTCGGTCCAGATGTTCTGTCCCCCGCGCATCAGAGCTTTCAATCTCAGTGGCCATCCAGATAAAATTCGCTGTGAGGTTCCAAAAGACAAAACCGAGGAAAAGGTAGGGATCCGCAACCAAGCGGCCGTGAGGATGCAGGTCTGAGAATCTACGTTTTACTGTCCACTCTCTCCTGTTCCAGCACCTGCCCCTGCGAACATGGGGACCGAGGCCCGTCCATGAAATCTTGAGGGATCCCCTTCCGGGAGCTGCCGCTCTGCTGTTTCCAGTCTGATCAGCCAGTCCTTGTTCTAATCAGCGAGTGCTCAGGGCTTGAACAGTGGGTGCTTGGGCAAGAGCCAGTGGATGATTCCAGCAGATGATGGTCATCTTGCCTTAAGGCTTCTGTGGCCTCTTCCCTCTTCTAGTCCTCACGACCAGCATTTCTTCCATCTGATCCCCGAGCCCCACAATCTGCTGAGCTCCTCATTGCTCTTGACATTTCAGAGAAGACACCCCATGCCCGAGGAGACCTCCCAGACCATCCGGGGCCTGACGCTCAGTAAAGGCCTCGAGCCTGTCCTCCTCTCTGGAAGATGAGCCCTTGGGGGAGAGCAGGTCTGTGGGTCAGTACTGGGTGTCTCTGCTGATGAACGAGTGAGTGAGTGAATGGATGGGTGACCTGCTCTCTGGGTCGGTGCCACCTCCTCTGGCTGCTGGCCTGGCCTCAGGACAGCCCCTCTCCATCTCTGGCTTCCTCCTAGTTCCCTAGATCCCTGCTGGGCTCTGAGCAAACTGTGCAGAGAGCACGTGTGCTCATTCATTCACTCATCAGTGTCTCCTGAGCTTGCCAAGTGCCGGGCCCCGGCCGGGATGTGAGCGGCCTCGTGATGGTGGTGTGGACGGTCACTTTCCTGGTCTCCCAGGCGGGACCGGCCAGAGAGTGAGGGATCAGCCCAGGAGCCTGGCAGAAAAGGCTTAGTTAGGGCTCAGGCTCACACTGGTGAGGGCCCCGGACCCCTGCCAGTGACACCTACAGCAGGACTGCACTTTTGATGTCTGTCTAGGGACCTGACCTCTGTAGCGTGAGTCTGGATGACTCAGGAGGGGACCACAGTGCTGGGGGCACCAGAACCATGCTTCTGTCGTCCAGAAACAGTGTGTTCTGTAACTGAGGGAGCCAGGAGGCCCAGGGTCCAGTTCAAGCCCCGGGCCAACTTGCTGTGTGACTTTGCCCAGCTGTCACTGACTGGGATCTAACAGCCAAGGCCCTCCCGTCTTTACCTGGCCTGCCTTGGGGACACCCTGGGTGTCCTGACCTGCCGGGCGCTTGTGAGAATGAGCCATTACCAAGGCCCGAGGGCTCCAGGAGACACACGAGAACACGGTCTGGGAACACGGTGGCCTGGGAACAGCAGAGGCTTCTGAGCACAGCGGTGGCCCCAGCCCTGTGGCCCCAGGCCCCGGTCGCCCCCCTCACTCCCCACGGCAGAGCACCCTGGGGGGACACAGATGGAGGGAAAGCAGCATCCCACCCTCCATTCTCCCTCTGGGGGCGCCCGGCGTCAGCCTGCTGCTCTGGGACGGGACGGCCTGGACGTGGAGGCGCAGACCACGCACCTGGGAGTGACAGTCCCCACAAGGTTCTTGCAGCAGGAGTGCAGGCCAGACGGGCCCCCGTGTTTCACGTGGGGCTGTCGCTGTGCTGGGGTTCTCACTTGTTAGTCCTTGAACGCTGGCCCTGCCAGTGGCAGAGATGGTGGAGGGAGGAAGAAGGCCCAGGATGAGCACCGAGAGTGGGGTGCTAGTGTGGGGTGCTGAAAGCCTTCCGCCCCATTTCCCAGGGGGCTCAGTGTGGCGCGTGGCTCACATGCCAGGCCACCTCACCCCCGCACAGTGCTGCCCGCTGGGAAAAGCTCGTGCTGCCCCTGCCCCGAGAGGCAGGGCATGTGGGAGGCGGACAGGCCCCGCGGGGGTGGGTCCCACCCACACACTCATCCCTGGGGGTCCCTGGTGGTCTGGGGGATTGATCGGGGCCGGGTATCAGGAACCCGGGAGCCTGTCCTGGAATCCGATTTTCTGAGCTCTCAGAACCCCTCCCACGTTGCTCCGAAGACGGCGGCAGGCATACTTTCTCGGGCTGCCCCAGGCTCCGAGGGGACCGGGTCAGGGAGCCCAACCCGGGACGGAGCGCCCGCGTTAGGCTGAGCCAGGACACATCTGCTCCGCGGGCAAGACGGCGCTAGGAAGGGGCGCAGGCGTGGCGTTGGGAGGCACAGCCACAGCCTTCTTTTTCATGCTGGTAACAGCTGCTCCTGTGCCTCAGAGCCTGTGGCTGCAACAATTATCAAAATGTTTACTATGTGTCACTATTAATAATGCAGAAGCCCGGCCAGCCTGCGAGTCAGAAGGCGCGTGATGACAGAGGGGCCGGGCCTGAGAGGTCTCCCCGCAGGGCAGGGTCTGCTCTCCTGTCCTCTCACCCGTGATCCTGCTGGGGGGGTCTGGGGTAGGCTGTGCCCCCCGCCCTGTTGGGTGTCCACTCTCTCCTCTTACTCAGCTGGCCCCTCGAGACCAGAACAGAGCTCCTTTCCCTCCTGGGTATCGCCCTTGCTCTTCAGATATGGGTTCTAGGGTGGCTCGCCCTGGAAACCTTCCAGAAAATTCCATCTCCCACACAGCAGTGAACTCCCCCCACCCACTGTGTGTAACATTGTGTGTGTTTGGGAGGTGGAGTCAAGTCTCATCCGCCTGCACTTCACCCCACTCCTTCAGTTCAAGACATTCTCTTCCACATCAGCTTTCCTTCCGGCCCTCACACATGACCAGCTTCCCCTCCACCTGCCCCAGGACCTTTGAACATGCTGCCCCTTCTCTGGGGACACCCACACTCTTTGCCTACTAATTCAATACCAACTCCAGAAAGGAGTGTAAATGTCACCTCCTTTGGGCAGCCCTCCCAAGCTCTCTCCTTCAGGTCATAGATCCCCTTTGACTATTTTTTATAGAATCCTAGAACTTGCTTTACGGGACCCAGCACTGTTGTAATAAAATAATTTTAATCTATACGCTTCTCTTCATCTAGACTGTATGCGTGCTGAGAGCCAACAATGGGCTCCTGCCCTGAGCGATGCTTAGACGCAGCAGCCACTTAATGCATATACACGATGAGTGAGAGAATGGACAGATGTCCATGGACCACCCTGGCTATGCCAGCTTTATGATGTGCTGCAGTCGTGTCTTCTCCGCCATGGGAGTGCAGGCACCTCTTCCCGGGAGCATCCTGCATCGCTGCAGTGCCGGCTCCTTGAAGCACAGGGGAGGGATGCTTCTGAGCTCTGTTCTCACCCTGAAAGCCACAGGCCAGATCTCAAAGGCTGGGGCAGGTTAGAAGAGCCACTGTGTCTGATACGTCCTGGATGTGGGGAAAGACGCTCCCCTGTGCTCCTGCTGATTAGAAACCGTCTCCAGGGGAAGGTGGAAGGGGGTGGGCAGAGAGGCAGTGGGAGCCTGTGTGGCCCACAAGTTCGCAGCATGGCCAGTAAGTCCACCCACTCCCAGAGGCTTCGTCCTGCTCCCATCCTGTGGCAGACAGGAGAGTGACCCGCGCCAGCTGTCACTGTCCCTCCGGTGTGTCCAGCACACTGACCGGGCCCAGCTCCCTGAGGCTGCTCTGCCACCAGAAAGGAAGGCTGTTGGAAACTGAAGCTCAGAGAGGTTAAGTAATTTGCCCCGGGTCACACAGTGAGAGGCAGAGCCAGGATTTGAACTTAGACCTGTTCTGGCTTACAACTCACATTCTTTCCCCTGCCACGCACTTCCTGCCCTGGGTGCCAGGGTTGAGGATGATTCCGTGGAAAGGGCACAGGAGACTGGGAACCAGGAGGCCAGATGCCCGGCCCTCCACAAATACGCTGTGGCCCTTGAACAACTCAGGCCCTTTCTGGGCCTCAGTTTTACTCTCTGTGAAATGGGCGATGGGCTACTCGCAGACGGATGTGGACAGCAGTCACTCGGCAGAGGTGTATGTCAGTGGGCATGGCGTTAAGATGCAGATTCCTGGGCCCACCCCAAAGGCTCTGAGAGTAGGGTGATGCCGAGGCCGCTGGTCTGTTCAGGGACCAATGCTGAGCAGCACTGGACTCTTAACCTCAAAATGCATGTCTGTTAGAGGACTGGCATAGGGAAGGGCCGGTAGGTGTCCAAGACACAAAATCGGGGCAAAAATCTCAAATCTGTCATCAGTCAGGTAGGGATGTGCTGGTCGAGTCCCTGCTGTGCCCCAGTGCCCACCACCTCCCACCCTCTGCCAGGCCTGACTGCATCCCTGCTCCCACCACTTGCACTCTAGGGCAGTTCCCCGTGTGAGCCGACAGGGCAGTAGCGAGAAGTGGGGCTGAGGTCTCAGGTGCTGGGATTCTGTGAGATCCCTAGACCCTCTGAGGCCCAAAGTCCTTGTCCCAAAAATAAGGACAAGGACATATACTAGGGTGACATTAAGAGCAGATGCCCACTGCCAACCATACAGGCGCACACACACAGAGTATGGCCCCAGGGAAGTTCAAGAAAAGGACTCAGGACCTCCCAGCGGCGGGCAGTGTTTGCGTTTTTCACTGTAGGCTTGCATTCGTCTCCCCCAAGCGCTTTTCTACCTGCTTCTGGGGCTGTAGGTGACCCGCACAGGGGGCTTAGCGGAGCGCTTGTCACATAGTAAGCACGTGATGAATTGTTAGCGCCTTCTCCCGCCATCTTCTCCCTCTCCGGCTGTCTGGCTCTCGGGGCCCACCTGCCAGTCTCCCGAACCCAGCGCCTCGCCTGCCTCTTCCGTGGCCCTTTATTTATTCCAAAGCAAGGTGCGCGGTGGTTGGATCAATTCAACCACATCACTCACTTTGCTCTCGGCCCCTCCTCCCGCCCCTCCCCCTCGCAGAGACCGAGCGTAAATTCCTTCTGGCTATTAATTAAAAGCAGCCTCTCCCTTAGCGCCAGCGCACTTGCCATAAATTAATAGCGGTCTTCTTAATCAAATCTTCTCCTCCTCGAGCCATAAGCACATGGAGTCGGAGCTGGTATCTCTGGGCACTCAGCCGTGAAATGTCATTTCTGGTGCTTCTGCCGACACACGGTGGGTGGGGACATCCCACCTGAGCCCCGGCGCCAGCCCGCTGGTCAACCACGGGGTTGACAGAACGGCCCCGAGTTTGGAGGGGGAGCGCCTGGTGGGGGAAAACCTGCACGTCTGGTCTTGCAAGCTCATGACTAGACTCGAGTTACAACGTGCTTCCTGGCTGCTACTCCATGTGCGAGATACTTTGCTCCCTCAACAGCTGTAAGGAAATGCAGCAGGTGGGAACCTCTTTTTAGAGATGGGAAAGCGAAGACTAGGTGGACGGTGCTGTGCTATCTAGCTGCCAGTCCGACCCGACCCTCAGCTTCTGCTTCCATCCAAGGAGGAGGAGGACCCACCTGCAGCTTTCACCTGACCACGGCCCGCGTCAAGGGCCGGCCCAGTGGCGGCTGCCGATGCTAAGTGCAGCAGAGATCTAAGAGAGCTGCTCAAGACAGCCATCCAGTCGCGCATGGAGGAACCTTCCAGCAACCCTGCCTGAAGCTCCACACCCCTGAGGCTCCGGGGTCTGAGGTCACTAGGTGAGGTCCCTCCTGCCTGCTCTCTTCAGTCCGCGCCCCGCTCCTGGCCTGCCCCAGGCCCACCCCTGCGCGCCCACAAGCCACAGAGCAGAGGTGGAGCCAGAAACTACACCCCCGAACAGGCCCAGGCAGAGCCTGGACAGAAGACACTCCGGCCGGCTCAGCTACAGCTGCTAAGTTGCTTTCAGTCATCGCCACCTCAGGGCAGCCCCTGGGCACCCCTCTCTCCCTGGGTCACCCCGGCAGCACAACCCTCAGAAGCTGACAGCCTCGGGCACGAGTGTGTGTGTTACTACTCTTACCGTCCGGCCTGGCTCCTTCAGAGATGACATGGGACTCCTGGGCCATGCCCAGAGCATGGTCCCCACTCAGAGCAGAGCATGCTGCCTCTGCATCTCCTCTGGCCCTTTCACGGGGTGAGCCCCTCGGTCTGGGTCCAAGCTTGCCAGCCCGGCCCTGGGCAAGCACCCTCCGGCCCACCCAGCCTCAGGCAGCCTGCAGAATTTCCCCGCGGTAGCGCCTCCTTCCCTAACCCTGCAGCCGCTGCCTCCCGGAGTCTTCTCTGCTTTGAGTGCTTGCTTTTCTGTCACATCTTCCAGTTTGTTCCTAAGTCTTCAGCCCGCAAGGAGGCACCTCTCCATGAAGCTCGGTCCTGCCCTGGTCCTTCTCGGCTCCAGGGGAGCATGGCAAGAGTCAAAGGTGGATACCCGGGGCGGCGGAAGGACAGCCCACCTGGGACTGGGTGAGAAAGGCAGATCTGGGGGCCTGGCTGGATCTGCAGATGAGAAACCGGGGGTGAGACCGGCGGTTTGTTTAAGCGAGAGCTCCGGGACTCTGAGCATCGCGAGCTGGAGGACCCAGGAGCTAGGTGTGTGGTTTTCGACAGCCTGACTTTTGGAAATTTCTGGAGACACTGTCAGTTGTTACCATCAGCGCCAAGTGGGTGGTGACGGGGGACGGCGCACCGCACCCTCCCACACACAGCGGCCCCCCCCACTACACGGAGTGATCCCCGCCAGCCTGCCAGGCCCGGAGCTCTGGTCTGAGACCCACCCGCGCTAGGATTGCCTGATAACAAACGCTCGTGCGTGGTGAGGGAATGTCACAGGGCTCCTGAGTGTTCCCAGTGGTCGGTGCAGCACAATTCCTGAACACAGGAGCTTGGGACCGTGACAGGCAAGGGGACACACATAGGTCACTTCTCTACAAGCGGCAGCTGCTGGACACACACCCACTGCGCCCCCACGGGGGGCCGCCTGCCCGTGACCCACTTTACAGAAGGCGATGGTGCAGCCCAGAGGAGGCCCAGGTCCCACAGCTGGTGAGCGGCCGGGACAGGACCCGGGAGCCCGTCAGGCGGCTCCTCCCACGAGGCCAGGCAGGACCTCACATGAGCCTGGGGGCTGTCATTCCATCAACTCGGTTTAAGCGAGAGGGGAAAACAGCAGGCCCGCGCAGACTCGGGCTGGCCAGCAGGGGTCTTAGCATCTGCTGCATGCGCCTGTCTAGCCAGAGGCTCTCCGGTGTGACGGGGTCTTCCAGTGTGCAAGACACACACGGAGCCGGGAAAGCTTGATGCACGGGTGTGTGCCCCCAGAGGACACATTCGTGCCCTTTTGTTCTCTTTCGAGGAGCAGAGACATTGGGGAAACGGAATGGGAGCAGGGAGGCCCCTGGAGCACTGGGCCTCAGGGTTTGGGCAGGATCAGTAGAGCCGGAGAGAAGGGGCCAGAAAAACGGAAGGAGAGCTTGGGAGCCAGACGGATGTGCCAGTGGCTGAATCTTGGGCTGGTCGCTTACTCCTCCAGCCTCCGTTTGGAGTCTGCAAAGTGCATGCAGAATGCTGCTCACGGGTCAGCGCTGGTGGTCCCAGGCAGGCTCATCCGGGTCACTGGAGAGGACCCACCTTGGGAGCAGGGGACAAAGTGGAGGCCAGCCTGTGTGTTTGGGCCAGCAGAGCAGAGCTGAGCTTTACTCTGGGAAGTCACCGAGGTGCTAAGTGCCATTAGCACCTAATTATGCCTTCCTCCTTGCCTTCAGAGGTGAGCTGAACAAGGACTGAAGAGGGAGGGCCTTAAAGAGCAGGCAGGTCACTGCTGGCAGGGATTATCTGTGACTGTGTCCACTCCTCCCCAGGGTGTGGCCTCTTACAAGCAGCCAGAGGGTGGGGAGAAGCCGCGTGGCCAGAAAGGAGAAAAAGAATGCAGCGGATCGCGACCCTTAGAAGAGGAGGGCAAGGGAAGCAGCAAACAGGGAGGTGGCCGAGGAGGGGAAGGTGTCTGATGAAAGAGGACATCTAGCCAGACACAGTTGACAGCTGTCTGTGGGGTGGGTGCTGAGAGGCTGGACCGGAGGGTCTGTGAGCGGCTTTTACCGTAAGCCAGGTATGAGCTAATGCGCCTGGGTACCAGGAACACGAGAATCGACGGGGCCTGGCAGGCGGAACCTCCTCCCAGGCATCTCTTCCCCTCTGACAAGATGTGCCAACACCCGCAGGGCTCTTGGGAAGCCGGACGAGAACACAGGACAGTGCCCGTCACTGGACCTTGTGTGGAGACCCAGGCCCTCCGTGAGGACAATAGCTCTCTCTGCCCTTCAGCTTCTGGGCCTCCCACACCTGGGATTTGTTACAGTCCCAGCGGAGAAACTGTGGCTCAAAGCCTAACTGTAGGGGCTGGAGGGTGCCGCCAACCCTGCCTCTCTGGGGAGGTGGGGGGGCGGGGGAAGCAGCAGCCTCATGGCCGCCCCTGCCCTGGGGTCACAGCCAGAGGGCAGGAGGGGCTCGCTGAGGTCAGAGGAGTCCCCAGGTGACTGGCAATGGCTGGTCTCTGGCCCCAGTCCCCAGCACCCCTCTCCCAGGTCCCACACTGGGGGTGCCAGATTCAGCAAAAGTGCACACCCAGCTCTAGATGAAGTTCCTTTCAGGCCCTGGGCTGTTGGAATTGGGGTTTTCAGCAGCCCAAAGCTGCAGGAAATGCAGCGATCATGAGTCATAGCTGGGACATACCGCGGTCCTCCATCTTCACATCTGGGAAGTCCATCAACCTCAGACGGAAAATACTGACCGTGGGTCCGCGAATAAAGTTGTTATATTCAGAGTTGCTTCTTTATGACACTGAATTGCAGAAAACAATCCAGGTGATGTGGACTGAAACCACCTTACTGGAGGACCTGCCCATTACAGCTAGTTGTGATGGTCCTAGGGTTCAGCTGTAAAGCTTGGCCCTGGGGTCCAGTCCACACAAAGCCGGGGACCCAGGTTGTGGCGTGGGGCTGGGGTGGGGGTGGGGGAGAAGAATGAATGAATGAATGAATGAATGGCATGTGCTTCTCCCTCTCCCTCCTACCTGCCCGCCTTCATTCCTGTCTGTTGCTTTCCTTCCTGCCTGCCTTCTCTCTCTCCTTCCATCTGCCTGCCTTCCTGCCTTCATTCCCTCCTTCTTTCTTGCCTGCCTGCCTTCCTTCCTGCCTGCCTGCCTCTTAAAAAAATAAATAAAAGGCCCTAAGATCTTACTGATGATGTTAAGGGAGGGCTTTAATCTACTATACAGTTGGCCCTAAGATGGCTCATCTGGACGGATCATGTGCAGATTATTCTTCTTGCCATTATTCCCAGCACAGTGCAGTACAGTATGTATTTAATAGCATTTACGCTGTGTTGGGTTTACAGTGTGCTAGGTAAGCAAGTCATCCAGACATGATCTAACATACAGGACAGGAGGTGGTGGCCACATGCGAGCCCAGACCACTTTCTACTAGGGACCTGAGCTGTGCGGCATCTGTGATGTCGACCCCAGGATACGGGATGGCTGTAATTTCTACTGGAAGATGAGTTCCCGTGTGTCTCAGGTTTACCTGGGAGCCCTGGGCCTCACTAGGTGCCTGAGCCACCTGGAGATACCAGATGGGCAAGAACTGGAACATGGCATGGGCACAGTGTGCCGGATGCTGGGGCACCTGGGTCCTCACCTGAGACCGCTCACCTGTGACGTGGGGGAGACTCCCCAGGACAGTGATGTCCGCGATCAGAGCACCTCACAGATAAAGCGTCAAGAGCTAAAGGTAAGAGGGACGGGGTAACGCCACCGACATCCTCTGAAGGACCCAAGCTGCCAACGGTGCACTCGGTTTCCTGAAGGACACAGGACCAGGGCCACGGATGCACCCAGCCTTGGCTTCTCACCTGGGAGAGGCAGGAGGTGAGCTTAGAGCCGCTTCTAACTTTTAAAGCTAATGATGACATCAGGCTTTGACCTGCCAGTAAGGACTCACTCGGGGCACAGCCACTTGTCCAACCAATCACCCCTCGATACAAAAAGAGAAAGGGACATTCATCATCAGGAGGAAGTGTCACGGTCCGCACTCCACAGCCTGAGGAGCTTGGCACCGTCGGCCCTGAGGGAGGATGACAGCCAGCCTGCCCTGACCCTGCACGAATCAGGGGCCGGCTGCACACCGCTGTCCTTACCTGCTGGCAGGGTTGCTGCCCCTGCATGATTAGAACGCGCTGAGAGCAGATTTTATCGGGGTAATAACACTGAAATCATCAAAATGGAGTTGGAGCCTGGCCAAAGAGGGAGCATTGGAGGGAACGAGTCAGGGTTTTCTTTTCAGTTTTTAAGCAGGACAGTCGCGTGAAGAAGTGTGACCATCTCTGCCTGGCGTCCCCCCCGGCATCTCTAGCCATCTGTCCCCGTCAGCTCCCTGCCTGCTTAGTTGGCTTCCAGAAAGGCGTCTGGCTGGAGGCTGACCAGGACCCTCGGGGCCCAGGCTGGGGGAGTAGGAGGGAGGGCTGTCCCATCTGGAATGAGGACAGTGATGATCACCCAAGGGGGCTTACTGCGACACTGATATGATACCAGGAGCTTTGGGGAGGGACAGAGACAGATTCAGACCCAGCACATATCCTTTCCCCCAGCACAATGGGGATATTAAAAACCCAGGCCCCCGTGGAGTAACAGGTCCGCTGCCACCCAACACACACAATCCACGCACATCCAAGCACTGGGTCCACGTCCCAGGGCGAGAGGACCCAAGTTGAGCAAGTATGAAAACGAACAGACTGTTTCTTCCTGCTCGCTGCCTGCCTGCCGGCCTCTGCTCGCCTTCCTTCCTGCTGCTCCTTTCCTTCAAGCAAACGATCCAGGGCCACTGTGCTGACCGCGCACGGAAGACTATGCGGGACTACGGCGAAACAGAAGTGTGGGCTCACAGGGTCCCGGGGTCCCAGAGGCTGGCGTGAGAAGCGGGCGGCAGCCGCTCATTGTGCATCCGGTCAGCGAAGGACCGGGGGGCACTGGCTCTCCTAATTCACAGTGCACCCCAGCCTTGTCCCATTCGTGTGCCTTCCCCAGGGACAGAGCAGATCCCACTGCAGGTCTTCCAGCAATCGGCTGGTGGCCCTGTCCTTGTCCCCACCCCGCCCCAGGCAATGCCAGTGACCCCTGGAGCAACGCCCCCTGCAGAGGTGGGGCTCGGCGGGTGGGGTGGGTCCAGGAAAAGCAGGGAAGCCCTGTGTTCTTGAAGCTCGACCACCCTTGTTCTCTAACTTGCCGGGGGCTCTGAGGTCTGCGCTCCAGAGGGGGCGGAGGAAGGAGACTCAGGAGCCCCCACCCTCCTTGCCAGGACAGCAGCTTTCCATGCGACACAGGGGACGACCAGTGTGGCCCAGGGTGGGGGGAGGTTGCTCCCGAGGCCACAGGATGCGTATTCGGGCCTTGGGCTACACTGGACAGTGTTTGCTCTCTGGGGAGCTCGGGCAGGGCGATGCTGGCACAGGGCCACAGGCTCCGGCCCGGCCCCCAGAGGCAGGACACCCGGCAGGGAAGGGCCAGAGGCCTGGGGGAGGGGCAGCGGCACCCCAGCTGAACCCCCTCTCCACTGTGTCCCTGCCCACCCATGCCACTCACAAGATGCCTTGTGATCAGATTTGTGATCAGGTTTCTTACACCGAGTAATCGGATCACCGGAGGCATTAACTGGATTAGGCAGAAGGTTTCCAAGAGACATCGGCTGGAAGTGGTTATTAAGGAACACGGGGGCTAGGCCTGTTAGGAGGGATGGCTGCCACCTTCTCTCCCCATCTCTGACCTGGCAGCGGCGCCCTGGAGTGGCTGTGGGCCCTCAGCCCGCTTCCTACCGTGGTTCTTCCCTCCTTAGTCACCTGGGTTCTGAGTCAGCACCCTTCCCTCTTGGAGCAGGTACACGTGGCCAGCTCTGTGCCGGGAACTTTGCAAGACCTACTCTTTAACCTCCACAGGGAATTCGCAGGGTCAGTCTCAGCATGCCCATTTAACAGAAGGAAAAACTGAGGCTTGGAGAGTCCATGACTCACAGTTGGTAAGTGTTATGTTTGGGATTCCCAACCAGGTCTTCTGGTAGTACTTTCATCTCAAAAGCCATCCCTTGCCCCAAATCCAATCATGGCCGACCTCCCCAACTCTGGGCGCAGCTCTGGCCTGTCCACCCTTGTCAGCCTCCAAGGCTGAATGTTGGGCAGGGAGGAGGCAGATGGGTGCAGATTGTGGGCTCCCGCACAGACATGTGCACTCATGCATTCTCAGACACATGTACACACTCATGTGTGTGCCCAGGCACATACATTCACACGTAGGTACACGCTAACACACAACACCCACTCATGTGCACACATGTGTTCGCAGCACATAAATGCACACTCATGCACACTCACACACACACTTGCATCCAAGGTTTGTTCCACTTTATCCCCACCGCTGCAGCCTCCCCGGCATCTCCGTGAGCCTGCCCGGCATCTCCGTGCACAGGCCCTGTGGATGTCCCCTACTGGCGATCTCTGCGTCTGGAATGCAAAGGCCACGCGAGCAGAGGCATCTCCTGCTGCTAGACCAGCCTGGGACCCGGCGCTGTCAGTCGGTATGCGCTGAATGAGTGAGCTCACGGGACAGTGGGGTGAGGAAGGTGTGCGGGGAAGGCTTGTGGAAGGGAAGCTACACACGTTTATGAGAGAGAAGGGTGGCAGGGAGCAGGGGCTATGTGGCAGGCTGTGGGCATCAGGCCCAGCGAGGGCCCGGAGCTCTGCTGTGATTCTCTCCCTCCAGCCTCTGCCCGAGGGGTCCAGAGGACAGAGGGACAGGGTACCTGCCACACCCAGTAGGCACGTGGTCAGGGCTCAAAAAGAAGGGCTCCCGAGTGCCCAGACTCCCAGCCCCCATGGGCGGCTCTCAGCTTGGCATGTGACCCAGCCCCCTGGCTGCTGCCGGCCACCCGGGTGTCACCAGGGCAGCCTCAGGAGTCATGGACTGGCCCGCGCCACACACTGCGTCCTCATGGGGTGAGGCGTCTTGCAGGTGGCCGCAGCTGCTCCCCTTGTCCCAGAGCCAGGTGGAAGCTGGGAGCAGGGAGCGCGGTGGACGGCGGCTAGAGGCGCTCTGAGAAGGGCCTGGTGGGAGCAGCCTCGGCACAGGCCTGATGTCCCACCCCTGGCTCTGGACCGTGGCAAGAGCCAGGCTCCCAGGAATGTGTGGAGACAGCCAGGAGGGTGTCGAAGGGACAAGTCTCAATCCGTTGAGCAGCCTGCTCCCAGGATCGGCTGCCAAGCAGCCCGGGGGTGCGGTGGACACAGCCCAGGGGTGGGCCAGGAAGCCCTTCGGAGACGTGAATCTGCAGAAGCCAGAGGTGTCCACTTTGGGAGGAACAGGGGAGGCCCCAAGCCGAGGCCCTCAAGTTTCGCCTACCAAGGGTCCTGCCTGTCCTGACATGCTTGGCCCATTCTGGGCACAGATGCACAGCCTGGCGACCCGGCTGGTGGCAGCAAGAGGCAGACAGGATGGGGTCCTGGAGGCCTTGGGGCAGAACCACTGGGGAACCCACAGGGCCAGGGGACTGGACCAGGAACTCTGCGTGTGGGGACACTGGACCCATGATCAGGACCCTGGGTCCTGTCCCCTCTGACTTCTCCCAGCTGGGTAAGCTGGAGGGGTGGCGTGCCGCGCATGACATGCAGTCTGGTGGAGACCCACGCCCAGCCTGGAGACCTTGAGCCGGTCACCTCCCTCAATCTCTGTGGGACCTCAGTGACCTTATCTGCCATGCAGCTTGGCAGAAGCATGAAATGAGGCACGCATGTGCTCACACGTGTGTGCATTCCTGTCTGTGCATGGTCCGCGTCCTCCCCGCCCGAGTCCCAGTCTGTGAGAGGGTGCTCGCTGATGCATATTCCACTCCTACGGCGCCATGTCCAGGGGCCCAGGCCTGCAGTCCCAGCACTCGGGGTCCAGGTGACTCTGATGCCCCCCCATAGGGAGACGGGGGGCACGAGGATGAGGGACACGAGACAGGGTGACTGGTGTCAGCATCTGGGAACCTTTCTGCCATCACTCTGATTTAAAGGCCCCCATAACCCTCATCTCCCTCCAGAGCCTCCCGATGATAGTCTCTGATGACAGCTCCGTCGCAGCCTCGTGGCATCTGAGCAAGGCAGGGAGATGAGCTGGCTGTCCTTCGAGGCTGGCCGCCTGCCTCCCTCCCTCCACTCCCAACCTCAGAGGACATAGGCCCTGACCACCTCTTCCCTGGGGACCCTGGGGGGCAGCCAGGAGCCCCAGCGACCGTCACACACCTTCACTCAGCACTCAAGTGACGCCAGGGCCTGGCCCGGGAGTCACCTGGGCTCTGCCACTCTGACCACAGTCAGCCCCCAGACGGTGCTCCCTCACCCACTCGCTCCCCCGAGGCCAAGCTCTCTCCGCTCAGCCCCAGCTCACGGGGGCTCGTGGGCGGGTCTCCGGTTCTGGTCACCTGTACCCGCCTTTCCCTTGTCCCTCTGGCCACTCCCCTGCAGGCAGGAGAGACGCTCACCACTGGGAGGGAGAGCGGACACAGTTAGATTCTGGCTGCTTGGACACAGGAGACCCACGTGTGACCCAACTCCAGCCCCGACACTGTGGCTGTTTGACACAGCATTTGTGGTCAGTCTCGGTCTTGTCCCATGGAGCCACACGCGCTGCTACAGGATGCTCAGGGGGTGACAGGCAGCAGGTGCGGTCCCGGCTCCAATTCATGGAACCCTGACGTCCCCTGACATCCCCGGCCACGCCTATCCTCCAGGCCTGATAATCTCATCCAAACAGCAGCCTTGTCCAGCCTCCTGGCCTCGTCCTTGCAGATGCCTTTGTCCGTGTTTTCCTCCTGTGCTATTTCACTAGTGCTCAGGTTCCCGGCTAAATATTCTCCTTCCAGGTTCTCCGGCAAGAAAACAAAGGCTCAGAGGGGCTGGGTCATCATGCTGACATCACAGAGACAGTGAGTGGCCTGGTGGAGAGCTGTCTCAAGGGTGACCCTGCCCCAAGGCCGGTGGGCACTGGCATCACTCGCTACCCACCGGGGGCAGAGAGCCTGCTCAGCCTGCTCGGAGGCAGCTCCCTGGGCCGTGGGTTGGGTGGGGTGACCCCAGAGCTTAGCCCCTGTCCTCCTGGGTTAGATGGCAGCTGTGACCGGCCACGCAGGAGGCTCGGCCTCCTGACAGCCAGTTCCCGGCCGCCCTATGCATCAGCCAGTTTTAATTGTTTATTCTCTAGCCTTGTTTAGGACTCGATAAAATCCATAACCCACATTGTGCCTGGCCCCTGCCCCCGGCCTCCCCCGCCCGGCACGCGCTCCCTGGGGACACGGCTCTGCTCTTTATAGAAACCACTTGCTGAACTGGACCCACTTGAAAGCCCTAATTGTCAGGAAATGACGCTCCCAGAGAAGAAGCTGTGAGTTAAGTGTGAAGCTCTGGGCAGAACACGCATGGATCGGGTCGCCGGCCTCTGCCTGGTCCAGGATCCAGCTGGTCCTCCGCTGTCCCAGGGCTGCCCTGAGCCCACGTCTCTGGGGCCAGGCAGGGACGACGGGATGGGAGTCCTGTCGCTGCTAGACCCTGGGCTAGTCACGGGCTGCGCTGGCCTCTCCTTTCATTTGTACAATATAATATGTAAATTCGGCTTCAGAGACATGAGCTTAAAAAGAAAATGTTTTTTTAAGTGGTGGAATCCTTTCTTTAAATGAAATTTTGCATAGCTCTCTAGGCCACACGACAGCCGAAAACACTTTTCTGTTAAAGAGCAAGTTGGAAAGGTAATATGCACCTCGACGGAACCACCCTTGTTTTTCCACCTGAAGTCTAGATGCTTCTGGAAGGCGAAGCTGGGGCCTGTATCACTGTTGAGTCCCACACAATGGCCTGCTCAGTCATGTGTTCGCACTTGGATTCACCACTTGGGTTTGGGGGAACAACCAAAATAAATATATAAAAGTGCTTCTTCCTTCCCTGTCTCTCTCCCCGCTTCCCTTCCTTCCTCCTTCCCTTCTGCTTCTTCCTCCTCTCCCTTCCTTCCTCTCTAAACCCACCCGTCCATCCATTCCTCCACCTGAGTGCTCCTCTCCTTCCTAGGACTCTGTATCAAAACAGAGGCCCCTCCTCAGCCCCTAAGGAACTCAGTCCACTGCTGGGGTCCAGAGAATTAAGCCAGTGGTCTCCAAGGGGGGTCCCGGGGCCCAGAGCTGTTATGGGGTCCTCCCGCACATCCACACCACACACCCCATCTGCCGACAGTCATGTACCTCACCCACCGATGACTTTGTGTCAACAGTGCATAGTGGGTTTTGTGATTAATAAAACCCACTCGAAAGGGGCACTGCATTCATAGCAGCCCTTGGTCGTTCTATGTGTTCTCTACAGCGGTCACTAAATGGACAGCTCCAGCACTGCAGACAGGCCCCGAGTTTCCCTGGAGGAGGGGCCCCGGTGCCGCACAAGGGACATGGGCCGCCCCTTCTTGTCACCCTCCTCGTCCACCTCGTCCAGCAGCTCCAGGTCCCCCAGGAGCCCAAGGATGGCGGCTGTCTGCTGGGCTAGAGGCCACATCTGGAATTCATCCTCTTCATTAAATTAGTGGCTGTTTCCCAAGCTCCAGGTCCCTTGATCCCCTAAAGCCCCGTTTGTGCTGTTAACAAGGACAGTAATTTGTTCATTAAAAATGGGATGCCTTCCCAACAGGCCTCCAGCAGGGCCTACTGGGGAAGACGGGCCAGAGAGCCAGAGTGCCAGGTCCCAGGGTCCCAGCTGTCCCACTCCGGCCCCTCCCGGTAAAGTCCCCACCTCCACCCCCGAGCTCGGGTCTCTCGGCCCCTAACTGACTGCGAGGAGGCCTGGGGACGGTGTGAGGACATCTTCTGCCAGCTCCTCTCCTGCTCCGTGACAGGGCTTTGTGACTCTCCAATCAATGCAGACAGCTCGATCTGGAGCAAGTCCCTGTGCAAACCGCAGGCCCTCAAGAGACATTACTGTCCTGCAAACACACAGCCCCATCACAGCCAGGCCCATCCCACTCCCCTTGCTTGTCCTTGGAACAGCTCAGCCCCGCTCATCCAGGCTGCACAGTCCTGAGGTGCCCAGCTGCCCAGGGGGTAGGGCCGGCAGGGGACACGAGGCAGGGGCCAGGATCTGAGGGCCGGGCCCCTACCCATGGAGCCTACCCGACAGAGGCCTCCGGGCCTTCAGTCCCGGCACCTTCATTAACGAGCTGATGGAACCACACGGACCCTCTGAGGGTACGCGAAGGATGAAGAGGGGCTCCCCAGAAGCTCAGAAGGCAACTTGAGGTGAAACCAGGGTGGTGGCACTGCCATCAGGTGAAGATGATTTGATGGAGCCCTACTCCAATGGTGCTGTGCTTCTAAGAAGGACATCTGGACGCAGACATGCATGCGCGGGAGGTGATGAGAGACAAGGAAATGAGGGGCGGGCGGCCAAATGACCCCTGAGGCAGATGGGAGCCGTTTGTCCCGCAGGCTGAGGACTCCAGGAGTCAACAGAAAGCAGGCGGTGCAGTGGATTCTCCTCCCTCGGGGCCTCCAGGAGAAACCCATTCCATGGCACCTTCATCTGGGAAGGCTGGTCTCCCCAAGGAGCTTTCAGCCACCCGGCCAGAGACTGGGGTGGGGAGTGGCAGGCGGTGGGCTGGGCTGGTGAAACGCAGCTTCGGGACGTCTGGGAGGGTGTTTCTCCAGCAGACGCTGCCCCGTCTCCCAGTGCGGTGGGCCTTGGACAATCTAAGAAAGGCCCCAAGAGAGCAAAGAGGTAGAGAAGGGCGAATTTGCTGGAACACCCCTCGCCTCCTGCCTTTGGACAGAGATGCTCCTGGCTCTCTGGCCTTCGACGGGGACCTAGACGGCCCCCTGCCCCGGGTCCCAGGCCTGCGAGCTTTCCGGGGTCTGCCGATGAGACTTCTCAGCCTCCACAATAAATCTTGCCATCAGCTACATATTGGTTCTGTTTCTCTGGAGACCCTAACACAGGCAGGTTTGGGACACCCAGGCACAGAGTCGGAGTGGCTCATCCTGAGGTCACTGGAACAGGCAGAGAGGGCTCGGAGCCTGTGGGCAGAGCTCCCTCCCTGGAGAACCCAAGGGGCCCCAAGGCAGGATGGGCAGGGGCACCGACCCCACGCTGGCGGCTGCAGAGACATGCCTCTGCAGCCGTGTCCTCTGCCGTGTCCCCCGCCATGCCTCCAGGGGTTCCCAGTGTCTGAGGGAGCACCTTGGACTCCCCAGCAACAAGCGGGTGCCGACGGCCCGTCGCATTCAAAAGTGAGTATCCAGTGGAAGAGAAAAGTTGGAGAATATTTATGGCGCTCCTGTGCCAACTGCTCTGTTTGTGTGCCAAGTGGAGACGAAGCTGGGTGACTTTTTCCTTTCGATTTCCAAGCCCCAGAACCCCGGAAGCCACACCAGTGGTGCTGTGCTCAGCCCTGGGCGCCGGCCCTAGAGGAGGAGGTAACTGTAGGGCAGCGTTTCTCCCTCCCCTGTGGGCAGTCGGGACCCTGTCATTCTGTGTCACGGGCTGTCCCCTGCACGCTGACACAGCTGGCAGTATCCCTGGTCTCCACCACCAGGCACCAGGGGCACCATGTCCTCTCAAGATGTGACCCCCAAAAGTGCCTGCAGGCGTGGTCACATGCACCTCTCGTTGAGACCCTCTGGGCTGGTCCCAGGGGGTGTAGAGGCTCCAAGGCTTTCCCATTTGTGAGAGTGAGAGGCTGGTGGGACCGGGATGTGCCTCGGAAGAGGGGGAGGCCCCCACTGCCGGCCGTCCAGGGCTCCGCTCGGCAAGAGCAGCCCAGATGGGAGGGAGCACGCAGGCGGGGCTGGGCCCCTGGATCCGAGGGAGGACTCACGTCCCCAAGTGCTGTGAACCCTTCCCCACTGAGGACAAGGAGGACTCCTGTCTCCTCTGAATGCAGCCACCCTGGGCCCCGACGGCCAGTGCACTGTAATGCTCATGATGGGGGCCCGGATGCGCCCCCAAACTCTGACTTTTATATAAACAGGGCAGCAGCCCTTGTGTTTCATGGAGGCACTATATTTTTTTTTTTTTTTCTTTTTAAGGAAAGGTGAGGCAGGAATGCGGGCCAGGAGGCAGCAGGAAGAGAGAGGAGGTGGAAGTACTTTTTTTTATGTGGTTATCTGTCTTGGTTGTTCCCTCAGTCTCAGGGCACAAACCCGGGTCCTTAGGATGAATGCAAGTGGACTGCGCTCCTTGGGAGGTGGCGGACCCAACCGCTGCTCCCCCGGGGCCTGCTCCCTGCTAGGTGCTTTTCAGACGGCATTTCATTATCCCTGCTCCTTCACGCTCCCCTCAGAGAAGATCTCTAGCTCCATTTTAAAGAAGAAGAAGCCATGGCTCAGAGAAAGGTGCCACTGGGCACAGCGCCCGAGGGGCAGAGCGGGGTCCGAGCCAGGCCCGTCAGGGTCCCACCGGCAGGTCCTGACCACGTTCCCCACGAGGCACAGGCCCTCCTGTCAACAGGAGCCCTGGGAAACAGACGTCGACAAGAGGCGGTCGGGACAAGTCAGAAGGCACAGACCTATGCGACCGGGTAAGGGTACAGCGACCATCTCAGAACACAGGGCCAAGCGGGCAGCAGGTTCCCGAGGCTGCCACACGCAGGGCGTGCCCGCCAGCTGCTGGCCGCGGCGCCAGCACGTCAGCCTCCCCGCCGGGGGTGTTTATTTCCAGGGAGAGGCCGGCAGCGGCTTCCAGGTGGGGTCTGTGGAAACATGCGTTCACTCTCTGGACGCCCGGGGCCCTGCCCCAGAACAGAGCCCCATTCAGCCCGCCCGAGAGCCCGCCCGCATGGCCGACGGCCCGCCTTCCGCGAGGGTGGAAAAGCCGGGTCAGAGGTGCCCGCCCTGGCGAGCCTGCCCGCTCCTCCACCGCCACGTGTCCCCGGAGCACAGCAAACACGGGGCCGGCAAAGGGACGGGGCTGTGACACCCACCCGCCCCAGGGGAGTCAGCCGCCTCCACCCAGAGCATCACAACAAACAACCTGCAGCAGCGCCCCAGAGCCCAGGTCGGGGCCTCGCAGGACAAGCCGCTCTGGGGCTCCTAGCAGCACCTCTCTTATCTCCTCCTGCTGGTGGACAGCTGCCAGGCTGCTGGGAAAGGCCGGGAGGGCCGGCGAGGCCTGACTAGCGCTTCAAAGGGAGGGGCTCTGGGCAGGGTCTGGGGGAGAGAAGGGACATTCAGGCCTCAGCCGGCAAGGTCTGACTAGCGCTTCAAAGGGAGGGGCTCTGGGCAGGGTCTGGGGGAGAGAAGGGACATCGCCAGGACTTCAGGCCTCAGCCACCAGGCGGGCGGCGGGTCTCTGCTAGGACAGCAGGCATAGGTAGAGAAATTTTGGGAGTGGCCCTAAGGGAGGGGGAGGCAGCCTGGGGCTCGTCCAGGCGGTTCAGCAGGAGCTGTGGGGGGGCTTGCCCTGACAAGCACCCGCATATGGGGGACCCTACGGGAAGAGGCCCCAGGAGAGCATAGTGTTCCACAGGCCAAGCAGGGAGAGGTGATCAATAGGCGCAGCCAAGTATGGGCAAGAGGGAAGGCAAGGCTGTCAAGGGTCAAAGGTCCACTGGAGGGGTCAGAGGCAAACTTGACCTTAACTGGGAAGCTTCAGGGAGGAGTGGGCCAGGGCAGTGCTGGGCAGGCGATGGGGGATGTGGGCAGAGGAGCTGGCTCATTCCAGAAGGTGTGGCCTGAGGGGAGACAGAGGGAAGAGGCCGGAGCAGTGGAGAGAGGCTGCTAAGATGGGAGACTCGGCGGTGTGCGCGGGTGAACGGGCCTGCAGAGAGGGAGCGGGAGCGGGGACAGGTGCACGGCAACCCTGAGCTGGTGGGCCAGACAGATCCCGGCTCAGGTGGAGGAGCAGGCCTGGAGCACAGGAAAGCAGAGCGCAAGTTTGCTGGAGAGGGCCGGGTCAGCCAAGGGCTGGAGAAGGCGGCAGAGGTCGTAAGAGTGACCCGTCACCCCGACCCCGAGTCCCAGCCCTCCTTCCCTGAATCGGCCCAGCACACCTCCCCCAGGAAGCTTCCTCGTGGCCTCGTCCTGTGGCCTTCCTGTCGCTCCTCCGAGTTGAGGCCACTCCGGCACACCCCCAACCTCGTGTGCCGGGACCCAGCTCGGCTTGGGTGTCGGGTCCTCGGAAGTCCCCGTGCCAGGTGCTGGCAGCTGTGCCCACCTGCGTGCACTGAGCCCTTCTGGGCATGCTATGTCTGTGAGAGGTGCCCAGCGCGTTTGCTGAGTGACTTACAGACCTGCGTCTCTCCTCTCTACCCAGAAACTCGGCCTCCGGCCTCACCACGTCTGAGAAGCCCGGCGCCCACTTCTCTACCAGCTCGGAGAGACCCCGGAAACCTGTGGCATTTGCTTTTATTTTTCCTTTCTGTGTTGTAAGGAAAATGAGAACCAAAAAATTCCACTCACACCGAGCAAACAGAATGAAGTAGCCGTGTTGAAGGGCTGATGAGATCTAATTAGCAGAGATGGGGCTGTGTTGATTTTCCTTTGCAAACATCCTATTTATTTGTGGGGCGCCTGGGAGACATGTCATGCTTATTTCTTATTATTACTTAGCTTCACGCCTCGACTCCCACGGACGCACCGTGATGAAAGGCGGCCGCTGTCCGAGGCGGCAGCAGGCATCCCGGAAGCCGTTGGAGGTGACTCCCGGGGAGTGGGACGTGGCCAGGGTGAGGGGTGACCTGCAGAGGCCCCTCCCGAAGTGGGGCAGGGCGGGAGGGGCTCTCAGAGGATGACATCGCACGTTCCACCTATTCCAGGCCTGCCACATGCCAGACCCTCTGCTATTTTCCATTTGTCATCTGGCCCTTAGGACAGTTGTGCGGGCAGGTGGCCCTTTCTGCCTGCAGAACAGACTCAATGAGGCCTGTAAATCGGCCAAAGCAACACGACTAGCAGGTGGTCACCTGAGGTCCCTAACCCCCAGTGGCTCACTCCAGGCTGCTTCCCTTTTGGAAGGCCACTGTCTCCTCCCGGAGAACAGAGAGGGGAAGAGAAAGTCAAATACAGGAAACAGATTCTATTTGCAGCAGAAACTCCTGGGTGAGGGTCCAAGTTGGAGCTGGGTGAAGGCCACGCCCAGGGAGGCGAAGTCCGCTGGGGAGAGTGGGGAGGACTTTCCCGGCTGCTGAGAGAGGAAGCACTGGCATGACCAAAAGCCTTTTATTTTTGCCCAAGAAATACGTTTATGTGGTTGTTTGTCTTGGTGGTTCCCCCGCCCTGGGATGCGAACCCAGGTCCTTGGGATGGACTATGCTCAGCCAGAGGTGGTGGACTCAACCACAGCTCCACCAGGGCACATCCAGCCAACATATCTGACAGCCTCCAGCACCCAGACTCTGAGCTGGAAAGAGGGGCAGGACAGGTGCGCGGGACAGTCCCATCCTCCCTATCTGCTGGCTCAACTCCTCTCGCCCCACGTTCTTGGGGAAACAGGACGTGTCCCTAAGAGGCAATGACTTGGACGCTTGCAACAGAACAGAGGCTAGAGGGAATGTGACGGGGGCGGGTGGGGACAAGCGGTGGCGGAGCCCACAGGACAAGGGTGCAGAACACGCGGTCACGTGGCGGAGGGCAGGGCGTGTGGATACACTCGAGGAATGGGAACCTGCACGTAGGAGGTCATGTTAGAGTGCAGGGTCAGTCACTACAATAAAGAAATGGGAAAAAAGAGAGACAAGGGCTGATCCACGTGCCAATAAGAGGTGTGGTGACGAGTGAGGGAGAGTGCTTCCCAGCCCCTCCAGATCCTCAGGAGGGAGGGACACTGTCGGTGACCGCAGAGAGGTGTCCCCTCTGATTGGCTGGTCAGACTGGGAGCATCATCACCAACCTTGGCCTGAAGGGGGGTCGGCTGCATCCAGGAGTTCGTTTGCTCATTCTAGGTACAGGTCAGTCCAGCGGCTGCCACCTTCCAGGCACGTTCTGGGCACGGGACGCTCCCGGGAACAGGGTCCGCCCTGACTCGGTGACGCTCAGTGCGGGAGGAGTGAACGTAACAGGATTAGCAAGCACATGCTCTCATGTGCCAGAGGCCCGAGCCATGTGGAAAGAGACGTCCAGCCAGAGAAGGGGTCTGGGGTGTGGGCGGCAGGGCTGGGGGCAGCTAACCCGGGCAGGTCCCTGGGTTGGAGGCAAGGTGCTTTCTGGGGGGAGGCGTGTTCATGGAACTGGAGCAGCTGGCCTGAGGTTCTGGAGGTTCTGGGGCTCCCGGGGCACACGTGGGGGCAGAGCTGAGGCCGCCAGAGAGAAGCAGAGGGTCCAGTTGTGTGGGATCCCTGGAAGGATGGTGACCTTTCTCTGGGGTTTGGACATTTGCTTGGGGAGCAGAGGATAGGTTCTGAACTCTGGTGGCAATTTTTGTGCCTTTTCTAATAATACTCTATCTGGGGACAGCTCTAGCTTGCAGAAAAGTGGCAAAGATAGAAAAAAGCGTTCAGTCCGCCCGCCTCCAGTTCCCCTGTTGCTGGCACCTTCCATACGAAGGCATCGCCCAAAGTTCCTTCACATTCAGGGTGATCTCACCGGCTTTCCTTCCGTGCGGGGCCCACCCAGTGTCAGTCCTACGTCTCCTTTGTCCCTGGCCTGGGAGTCTCAAACGCTCCTTCTTCTGACGACCTTGACAGCTTCGAGGGGGTGGGTGGGGGCCGTCAGACTGTCCTTGGGTGGGTGTGTCTGATATTTGCTTCATCGGTGGACAGCCGTCCTGGGCTTGGGCGAGGAGGCCCGCAGAGGGCAGGTGCCATCCCCACAGCCTGTCAACAGTGCTGTCCACATGACTTATTGCTGGGCCTGCTGACCTTGATCGCCTGGCTGGTTGGCGGGGGCTTGCCAAGTTGCTCCATGGAAGCTCCTCTCGAACCCCCGTCTGCACACTCTAGTCTCTGGAAGGCAGTGTCCTGAGCGCAGCTGTGGCTGCTGCCTGTTGTCAGAAGTTTCTCAGGGGCGCAGAGCAAGGACAGTGACGGCTGGGACCTGGCAGCAGCAGATAGGGTGTTGAGAAGCCGCTGGAGTCAACACACAGGGATAAGAGGCCTACGATTCACTCAGGAGGCTGCTGGGTGTGGGGGGCCCGGTGTGAGACAAAGAGCAGAGCCCAGGAGAGCCTGAAGGGCTGCAGAGCACTGCCCCTGGCCCTGCCTCTCGGAGGCTGGCGCCTGCAGGGTGGGGGTGTCGGGGGGAGCGGGGCTTGCGGAGATGTTGGTTGGTCTGGAACAGCAGTGCTCATGTGCACGGATGCAGAGTTGCATGGAGGAGGCCGGAGTCTGGTCGGCGGGCCTGGGCTGCAGGGGACATGTGGGCATTGAGGCACAGGGACCAAGCGGATGGCCCAGCGTGAGGACCCCTGGGAAGAGGTGCCTGGGGGAGGTGGGCTCTAGAGGTTTGTGTTTTCAAGATGGAAAAAGGACGTTTCTCTGATTGTGGAAATGACCTTCGAAAGAGGTGACGGGGCTCTTTTAGAGGCACATATCACAGGTCACCAGGGCTCTCCTAACCCCAAAGGGCCAGAGTCTTGGGGAGGAGCAGCAGGAGGTTCTGGCATTGAAGGGCGCCGGAGGACCGGGGAGATGGAGTCCCTGATGGCCGGCAGGTCCCCACCCGCAATCAACAGGCACTGTCAGGACATAAGACAGTGAGCAGGCCTAGAGCTCCCCTGTGCAGCCGACTGGACCCAACAAGCGGAAAGGGGCGCTCCCCCACCGGGCCTGAGAAGACGCGGGAGGACACCTGTCTCCTCCATGTCCTCGGCGCAACGCTGACCTCGGAGGCACTGAAAGTTTAGGGAGCTTTGCGGCCTCTGCCCCCAGGAACCCCGAGTGGGGTCGACCCCTGCACTTGCACCCCAATCGCCGTGTGCTCGGAACATGCATGTGCGTCTCCGGGGAGAGGAGCAGAGGCTTTGTGTCCGCTGGAGAGGGGAGACCTGGGCACCCTGAAGGCATCCAGGTCCCACATTCCGAGACCAGAAGCTGCCTGCCCATCCTCGACCCTGTCTGAGGAGCGACCGTCCATCAATTAGCTCTTCCGCTCACACTCGTCCTGTCTCACATCCTGAGCGGCTGCAAATCCCAGGGACGGCGCGCGTCTCAGTATCTGGGTCACTCCAGGTGTCTGAGAATCACAGGGCAGTTTCAGTGCCACCCGGGCGTTGACAGCAGAGGGACCAGCAGCATTGCTAATTTCCAGGGCGACGCGAGGGAGCGGGAGGCTGGGAGAGTGCGCCTCGTGTGCACGTCCACACACTGCACGTGTGCAAACAGTGTGTACTTGGGTGTGTGCATGCGTGCTTCTGCGTGTGACAGCAGAGATGTGAACGGTGCTTCTGCGTGTCCAGGAAGGACTGGAGGTGAGTGAGCAGATGTGACATGTACGCGTGTGTGACAGAGGTGGGGGGATGAGAGCCTGGGGAGCAGTAGAGCAGGGGGGCACATCTGCCCCCCACATCTCAGGGTGAGTCAGAACTGTGACTCTGACTACAGGAGGATTTGTCAGAACTGTGTACAACCCCGAAAGACGTGCAACCAGCCACAGGTCTCAATTCTATCTGCATCTGTGCAGAGGAAAACTGCATATTACTAGAACTGCATATTACTGTGCCCCTAACAAATGCTGGGGTGCTGTGATGACTATGCCCGAGGGCTCCCAGCGGAGGTGGCAGGGCCCCAGGTCCCAGCTCTGAGCACACAGGTGGGAACAGAGAGAATGATTCCTCCTCCAGGCCTGTCCTCAGTCCCTGGGTCCAGGGTGGGGGCCTCTCTCTCTCTCCCCTGACGCTGCAGGACAGACCTCACCCAGTTCACACTTCTGGGGTCTGTCCCTTCCTTTCGGGCGGTGGGGTTTTGACAGGAGGCCAGGTTGTGACCGCAGCCTCCCCAAACCTCCCTTCGAGCAGGACCACCACCTCAGAAGGCCCCCGACGCCTGGCGAAGAGGCCCAGATGGAGGCGGCCCCTCTTCCTGGTCTGGCGGGGCTGGCTCTGACTGGCACTGAACAAGCCAGGCCATGTCTCTGCAAGGGCCAGGCTGCCCCGGGCCCCTCCTGGTCCCGGCACACAGTCGGCGGAAGGAGCGGGGAGCCCGAGCGGGAGACCGGCTCTATTGGGTGCTCTAGTCATGAGCATTTGTGTGAACGACAAAGCTTCCCGAGCCTCAGTTTCCCCACCTGTAGGCCGATGGTCTTGACACCGTCCCTCCCGTGGCTGCCATGCTGGGTCCCCAAGGTACAAGCCAGAAAGAGCCCAGCATGTTGTCAAGGCTCAGAAAGAGGGTCCCCTGTCCCCAAGTCAGCTCTGTGGGACCCACTGACTCCACACCCACCTGCCTGTTGGGACCGACATCCCTGCAGCTCCAAAGGAGGGCAGTCCCGCCCAGCCGCTCCCCTTCTCCAGTCCCAGCAGCTCACAAGGAGGGAGAGCCTGGGCACCCAGGGTGCAGATGCAGGTGTCTCTCAGGCAGGACTGGGGCTGGCAGGACAAGGTCCCCAGCTCCCTGTCCAGTTTCTGGACGCTGCGTGGGGAAAGGGAGCCGCTGAAGCTGGGCCCCGTGCTGCTGGTCACAGAGTTTAAATACCGCAGCCACTTCCCCATCTCAGGAGGGAGGCAGGATTACCCATGAGCCACCAGGGAAGTCTCCCCACAGTACAGTGTGAATTAAACATGCAGCCTAATGAGTTGATTTTATTAGTTTGCAAACGCATTGAGAGCTCGTTATCAAAATAAACATCAACTCCTCTCACCCCTGCTGCAGCCTCTCGGAACAGGGAAGATAAACACGGGTCCACGACGGCCGGGACCCAGCAGTCTGTGACTGCAATTTGGCTCAGGCAGGGACTCAGCACCTCATGGGAACCTTGGCCCCGCTGGGGATGGGGTGAAAGGAGATGCTGATTGCCTGACACCCTGTAGAGGCACAAGGGGCCTCCAGAATGGACACACAGGACAGCGGCAACAAGATGACGGCGCTAGCGCTCTAGCGCTTACGATCTGCCCCCTCGCTGTGTTTTCTGTGACCTCCACTACCCCTGTGGGCTAGGAATTACGATCCCATTTTAGAGATGAAGACACTGAGTCCAGAGAACTCTTTCACCTGCTCAGGTCATGCCAGGAACAGGGATTACAAGTAGGGTTCCCAGGTTCTGCCTCCACGGACCCCTCACCCCACTGGGCGCTGAGTGCCTTCACATGGCTGAGGGCTGAGGGCTGAGGGACTTAGTTATTTGGGAGAACTCCCCCTGCAGCGTTCCTCGTTCCTCGAGGGCAGGTTTAAAACCAGCAGGACTCCCTGAAAAAGGGCTCCCTCCTCCAGTCAGGCAGGGGCCAGGAGACAGACAAGTTGCCCTTTGGAGGAAAGCACCACCCAGCCAGGGCCTCTCTGGAGACGCATTTGAGCCCCCTGCTCACCTCTCTCCTGCAGCCCCAGGCCCTGGAGAGGGTTCTAGGCTGAAGTAACTAGCCTCTAGGCTTGAGCCAGCAGGACTGGACTGGACTGTTATACTGAGGTCAGTGCTCTCTGGGAAAGCATCTTCTAATCCCATTCCCTCCGCTGCCAGGGGGAGTGGGCGGATGTCAGCTGTTTGCAGACAGTCGGGAGGCAGGCTGCAGAAAACGGAGCCACTGTGCTGCCCCACGGCCAGCCCCTCCCCCACTGGCATGTGCCCCTCCATCATCAGGCTGTCCAGGTCCCTCCTGTCGGGCCACCAACCCCCAACCCCCATCCAATGGCATCTGGGCCTCACACCCTGCCAGTTGCCCTGCCTTTCTATTCTGGGCCCACAGCAGGGGAGCAGGGGTGGAGGCATCAGCTGAGGCCCCTGCAGTGAAGGAGAGTGGGGGGCACAGCTGGGATGGTGCATGGATTCCATAGGGAAGGACTTGGTTGGGTAAGTTTCTGTTACTTTCTGCAAGTGGGGGGTGGGGGGGTGCGACGATCATTGAGACCTGAGGGGCCCTCTTGCTCTCCAGGTACAGCCAGAAAGGTCTAGTGACTAAAACAAAAGACAGAGCAGAGAGCGCCGGGCTTCCAGGCTGGCCTCCCTGCCGGCCTCTGCCCTCCTCCCCTCTTGGCCTCCTCTCTGCTCCTGCACTTAGCACGCAACTGCTTTTCTAGGAGGGCCCTGGTTCCCATCTCCAGGCGTCTGCCCAGGGCCAGTGCCCACCCACCTCTGCTGCTTGGTTGCTGCCGGCTTCACAGCACAGTCCGCATTACCTCCTGTGGGACTGGCCCCGTGGCCTGTTCCCCAAGACTCTGTGGCATGGTAATCAGTGCTTGATTTCCAGCCTCTCTGGAATGTACCGGCCCAGCATGTCTCCCTCAAGACCAGACCAGACTAGACGAGATTGCAGGTCTTGGCTGGCCCTGAGGTCAGAACCACAGACATGTTGGCCTCTTGAAAAGACAGCCCCTGCCCGGCTGGGAGTGTGAGACAGGGAGATGGCACCCTGCGCTGCTGTGGTGTGGGTGTCTCAGCTCCGCGCGCCCTGCCTGGCAGACAGTGAGTTCACACATACAACCACTCACACTCTGGCTCGGTTGTGCAGGATTCTACTGGGACTCCTACATCCGGTGAGAAGACAGCCCTAAAAAATCACTGATCTTAAAGTTCCTTGCTGTGATGATGAATTCAGGAGTCACTTGGCCCAGTTGAGCCTAGAACCCAATCCCTGACATCCCGCTGTCCAGCTGCTGTCCTCACCTAAGCTGGAGTCCCTGCCAGAGGCCAGGCAAAGGAGGGAAAACAGACTCTCCCGCTCTGCTCCTTCTCCATCCCCAGACTGTTCCACTGTCAGACCCCGGGCCGGATCCACTGCTGTGGGGCTGCTCTGAAATGGAGTTCAGAGGGTGAGGCCGCCGGGTAAAGGGGCGGGGAGTCGGGTGGGCCTTCAGGGGTCAGGCTTCTGAGCCACAGTCATGTGAGGTAAGAGACACACGCATGCATGCACGCACACACACTTCTTCCCCCCGCATCCCGGCTCGCCAGGCTGCACAGAGCGAGGACCTTGTCAGTAGCGGAGCTCATGTGGCCTCTTTCTCAGAATGCTGAGCAGGGACCACAGAGGCTAGTCACTTGCAAACTGGCCTCAGGACACTGCCAATTGCAGTTGGTGGCCCCAGGTCTCCCAACGAGCTCGCTGCTGTGGCCCTCCCCTCCTCTCCGGAGCTGGGTGAACTCTTCTCTCCCGGCCCACGGCCTCCCCACTCAGCCGCAGGGGCGCAGACAAGCTCTGAAGGAGAAGAGGAGGAGGAAGGGGCCGCCTGGTGATTTCTCTGCATTGGCAAGCTGGCCACTTGCCCCGAGGACCACGGCCTGTGATTCTTAGCCTTGGATCTGTCTCTTTGTTTTGTTTTGTTTCGTTCTCTGGGCTGAATTACCACGGTGGCGGCAGATCCTTTTCCTGGAGTAATGAGCCTTACTCTGGGTGTTTGGGGCTGGGAAAAATTAACATTCCAAAATGGTGTAAAAGAAGGGAGATCAGAAACCAACTGGCCTCGGAGTACAGCTACTTTTTTGCAGAAAAGGATGAGAGTCACAGGCTATGAAGCTACTTTCTTCACTGGCTCGGTCCTGAAAAAGAGACCTGAGAGAGGCCAGGGGAAAGGTCAGATTCCCGGGCCAGGGGCCTGGGCCCCTTCTCCAGTGTGGACAGCGGAGAGGGCGGAGGAATAGGATCTCCTGGAAGAGTGGAGACAAGGGGAAGTCCTGGGGGCTGGCGGGAGGATTTGCACCCCCTCCCAAGACCTACCCCTCCCCGGCACAGCTGGACCAACAAACAGTCACTGGATGGGGGAAGGTGCAAATGTCCTTGGCTGTGAGCACCCGTGGGCACACACAATAGAGGACACATAGTCAGAAGGGAGGGCTCCTGGGGGGAACTTCAGTGGCTCCTGCAGAAAGGAAGGTCCCTGTCGTGTTTACAATTCTGACCTGGGAGTTAACTGTGGGAGGGAAGCCTCGGACCACCCGCCTCTAGAGTTTTCTCTCTTCAGATGCTGAGCAGCGCTGTCTTCTCTGGGGCAAGGGAGTGATGCCAGGAGCCACGGGGGCCCTCTGGCTCCTCTCTGGTAGCCACTCCAGGCATCATGGTGGCCTGTGGAGACCTCGTCCAGCACCAGGCTCAGAGGCTCTCTCCAGGGGACACGGAGCTGTGGGGGCCTCCTGGCTACAGGCGTTCTCCTGAATGACTTACCGCCCGGCCACACGACCTTTCCTGGTGAAACCACTGGCTCTTCTGAAATCATAAATCAGTACTGAGCTGGTCCTCGATGTCACTTCAGGTGTGTGTTTTCAAAGCACTTTCTGCCCATGAACTAAAGAGCTTCTGATGCAGCTCCAGGAGGAAAGGACAGACAGGAGGAGAGGCTGGGAAGGCCCCCCTGGAAGTCATCTCATTCACCCCCTGCCTCTGGGAGGGGTAGGACCCAAGAAGAAGTACAATAAAAACACAAGTGACACACAACTCCACTGAAAAAACACCAACCTCCTAATGCCCGAGAGGAAACAGAACAAAGAAAAACAAGTCCTTTGCGATGGGTTAACTAGACTGAGGTCAGGGAGGTCGGTGGAACGACGTGGGGGGCCCGGGAGGCGAGCCCCTCAAGGGACAGACTGTTCAATGGATCCCAGTGGGAAAGACCTTGATCCTATAAGCAGGTGTCGTCACCTGCGCACAGGGAACATGGCCCTGTTAAGGGGGACCCCTTCATCAGCCTGCCAATGACGCAGGAGGGGACGCCAAGGAATGTTTCCTTCAGTGAGCCTCCTGCCTTTGCCCAGCCACATGGAAGGTTTGTGTCTGACGTCGGGCAGAAATGGCAATCCATGCCAACCTGCCTCTCCCTGTGGGAAGGGACAGCGCAGCCTGTCTGTTGTTGGCTCATTTACAGCTTCCCAGGTAAGACTCTCTCCCGGGGGCAGGGTGGGCCAACCCCCAGGAATCCCCGAAGCCCCCCGCTCAGCTCTCCTTTGCCTTCATTGGAGCCACAGAACTCCTCTTTCTGTACTAAGAGGTAAAAGGAAACAGGGGGAGATGCCATCTCTGTCCAGCGAACACTTCTCTCTGGAATCCACATTCCGTTCAGTGCTGGGAAGCAGGCAGGAGCAGAGTGGGGGTGAGAAGAGCTGCCCCCACA
Organism: Solenodon paradoxus; assembly: GCA_004363575.1. NCBI lineage: Eukaryota > Metazoa > Chordata > Mammalia > Eulipotyphla > Solenodontidae > Solenodon > Solenodon paradoxus. The sequence continues at coordinate 29,331 of RJWH01004893.1, read as the reverse complement.
CTGCTGGTTCCGGGGACAGCAGTCAAGCAAGAGGTCTGCCACAGGGAAAGGCCCGGCAGAGAGCGTCTTGCTCCCCATCACGTCTGCCTTTCTCACTAAACAGGAGAACGACAGTAGGAAAGGGGACATGGAAGTGGAAAAGTATCTCCGACATCGCCGATTAACCCCTCCCAGAGGACAAGTGTCCTTCTGCGGGGACAACTGGAAAAGTCTGGACAGAAATAGAAGCACCGGGAGGCCCTGGGGTGTGAACTAAAGCAGGTGGGCTCCAGGGGGGATTGGAGGCACGAGGTAAGTCTCCTGGCGTTTGCGGCTTTTAGCTTGAGGGCAGCTGATGTCAGCGCAGAAAGCTAAAACAAAGCTACGGTACTCAAAGCGGTGTGGCATTGTCATGGGAACAGACACAGAGGATAGAGGACTAGAATCGGAAAGCAAGAATTGAACCCAGGCTCCTCTGGCCAATTGGTTTTATTTATTTATTTTTTTAAAGGAAAAGGTGCAGGCAAGAATGAAGGCCAGCAGGCAGAAGGAGAGAGAAGAAGGAAGCATTTTTATTTAGTCAGTTGTTCATCTAGGTTAGTCCTCCTGGCCCTGGGGATATGGACCTGGGTCCTGGGGATGGATGTGGGCTGCTCTCAGCCAGAGGTGGTGGACATAACCAAGACTCCATCAAAACACGCCAAGGTAACTGGTGATTGGTTTTTGAGTGGTTGCCTGGACCACTCAACAGAGGATAGCTGTCTCTTGCACAAATGGTCCTGGGACAGCTGGAATTCACATGAAATAGGGTGAAGTGGAATTCCTACATCACAGAATACACAAAAATTGATACCAGGTGTGCCTATGATCGAAGTATAAAAGTTGAACCATCAAACACTTAGGAGCAAACCACAGGATTAAACACTCATGGTCTTCAATTTTACCAATGGAGTCTTAGGTAGGACAACAAATGGTAAAACAGTTCAAGTGGACTTTATCCAAAGCTTGTGTGCATCAAAGGATATTATCAAGAAGCTGAAAAGCCAATCTACAAGGTGGGAAAAATATCTGCAAATCATCTATCTGACCAGCATCTAAGTGTCTACAATATATAAAGAGCCCTTACAACTCAATAACAAGAAGACAACCAACATGGTGGAAACATGGAAAAAGACTTGAATAGAAATTTCTCCTGAGAAGACATATGGTCAGCATACATCATTAGTCATCAGGGAAATGAAAATCAAAGCCAGAACAAGCTACTGTTTCACTAAGATAGCCGTAATTCAACAACTTACTTAAATAAATGGAGAGCATTGCCTCAAAACAATAGAAAACAATTGCTGGCGAGAATGTGAAGAATTTGGGAACTCTTGTACATTGTGAGAATGTGAAATGATTCAGGAACTGTGGAAAACAGTCAGTCAGTTCCTTAGAAGGTTTTGTGTCTGATGTGGGGCAGAAATATAAAACGATCATATGACACAGCAAGTCCCTCCCTAGGTATTTATCCAGAGGCGTTAATAACAGTACCCAATACATCTAAGCACACACGTTAATAGTCGTACTGTTCACAAGAGGCAACTGGTGGAAACAGCTCAAACGTCCACCAGCAAATGATAAACACACTGCATACAGTGGAATATCATTCATACATAAAAAGAATGAAGCACTGACAGACACTTAAACATGGAAGAATCTTATACATATTAATGTTCAGTGAAAATGCCAGAAACTGAAGGTTACATATGGCATGATTCCATTTATACAAAATGTGCAGACCAGGAAATCCTTAGACACAGATCGCAGATTGCTGTTTGCCAGAAGCTGGAAGGGGAGGAGAAACTGCTGAATGAGCAGGGGGTTTCCCTCAGGAGTGACAAAAATGTTTTGAAACTAGATATTGTTGATGGCTATCCATCACTGTACCAAATGCTACCAAATTGTTCATTCACAATGGTTAATTTTATGTCACATGAACTTAGCCTCAATTAAAAAAAAAAACCACTCTAGTAGAAAACTCAATCTTTCTAGTCAGAAGAACTGGGGAAAAAGGGGCAGTCACGGTCACCAGAAAGTGGGGGATCCTGGAAAGGACAATGCCAAAGAGAAAAACCCCAAATCTGTGTCTAAACTGCCCAGTTCTCGGGGTGACCTTTCAATCACTCATGCTCACTGCAGGCTGCAAGTAACCAAACTGAAGAAGAACCGACCTGAGATTTAAGCTACTGCCCGAAAGAGAGCCTGCGTGGGAATCAGCTAATTCCCATGAAACAAAAAAATCAACACTCGTTGAAGAGCTATAAGAGGATATGAATAACCCAGAAAATATGACTCATTTCTAAGAGAATAAACAGTCAACAGAAGCAGACCCTGAAATGACTGGGTGTTGTCATTAGCCCTTATGGCATATTCAGCAAGATAAATGACAATGTGTTCTTCATGAATACAAAAGGAATCCATCTTCAGAGAGCTAGAAAAACATAGGTATCTTCTATAAGACCATGTGAGATTTTTACAACTAAAAATATATAATTTTTAAATGCACTGGGTGGGCGTAAGGGCAGAATGCAGATCACAGAGGAAATAGTAAGCTTGAAAGTAACCCGAGTACTCAATCTGAAAAACAGAGAACAGAGATTGAAAAAAGCGAATAGAGCCTTAGGACTTCTTGAGACAATATTCATACATCTCAAGGGATGCTTGTGAAGTCCCAGACATAGAGGAGAGAGAGAATGCAGACGAGAAGCAAATGGAAGAAAAATGGCTTACATTTTCCTGAGTTTGATGGAAGATATAAATACACAGATTCAAGAGGGTACACGAAGCCCAAGCGAGATAAGCAGATGTAAAAGAAAAGCCTGCCTTGTCACACAAACTCCTAAACTCCAAAGAGAAATGAAGAAAGAACTGCATGCCCCCTCCTCCGCTGCCCCGACTCTGTGCCCCAGCTCCGGAACAATGAGAAGGGAATGGCATGGCTCTAAAGACCACACCATGGGTTCTCTGGAGCCAGTCACCCACGGTCCAAGTCCTAGCCCACACAAGGCCTGGGGCGCCCCTATTTCAAGTTTCACAGGGCTTCCCCAGTCTCATACCTGCTAATCCAGGGGCTGCCAGTACTTTTCTCTCTGGTCCACAGAGGTCACCTACAACCAGGGAATCAGCAAGACACTGGAAAGGGGACCAGGACTCTCCCTCCTGCCCCCATCGTCTCTCTGAGCACATTTAGACTGACTCTCCAAGTCAACGCAGTGTTTCCTCCGTCTTTAACGCCCTCTCAACTGCATCCTGACCCTCTGTATTCTAGATGCTGGGGCCCTTTTATGTTTCCAACATGTCTCCTTAGCTCAGGGAGAGAACTGATAGTTCTCACATGTTCCTCCTCTTTCCCTGAGTAGGAGGGAGGTGGGGAGCCGCTGGGACAGGTGCTGAGATGGACACCTGGGGATGGAGTGACTTGGGACTGACACCTGGACAAAGTATGGAGAGGCGCTGCTTCCTTTCCGTGTCTCACCTGCTCCTCCCAATGGGACAAGAGGCCCGGGAGAGCCACTGAGGGCACATGCTATGGGGCACCACTTGGCGAGACTGAGGTTGCTTCTGGTTTTCAGCTCCTGAGGACCTTGAACTCTGAAGTCCTCAGCTTGGAATTAAGAGCACTGACCATCTGGCCTCTTCCTACTCACCCCTGGGAGGACACAGCCCTCATCTTCCCTGTCCTGCACTTGGCTAATGGCATTCCAGGGCCTTGGCAGTGCCCTCTGCCCAAATTTTCTTCCTGCCTCTGGAGCATCACATGGTAACCTCTCCGCATCTCCAGGCGGAGCCCCCGCTGACCGGGAGTGAGGACAACCCTCCTCCTGTGGCCCCTGCTTGCTATTTCATGCGGATTCATTTAACAGACACGCACGCAGTGGGAGTTACCGGCCAGCGGCCCTACGCACGCCGTAATCCCTCAGGTCTGCACATCAACCTGGGCACCAAGCAGCATCACACCCCAGTTCACAGACAGGGAAACTGAGGCTTGGCAAGGAGAAGTCATTTGTCCGCATCACAGACGCAACCGGCTGCAGGGTTCGGGTGCCCGCCTGTGACCTTCGAGCTCCTGCTCTCTGTTAGCCCTGGAGGCCTCCGCACTGGGAGGAGCAGAGAAGAGAATTCAGAATGGATGGGGGCGGGGAGGGCTTCACAGTCACCTAGGAACCCCTCAGGGTCAACTGCTGCACCCCCACCTCCACCCGACCTCTGCTCACTCAGCTCCTCACCCTGGGGGTGGCCGGGCCGCTGATGTTTAGTGCATCGGTGCCGGGGAGGGACCTGCCCCTAAATAAGTCATGAATTCCCACAAGAGCACTCCTGTGCTTGTCCCCTGGAGAATTTTGCTTTATTTAAGAGGGTGCTTCCTTCATATTCTCCTTCCTGCATCGAAGACAGCACCACAGACAGACCATTAACACAGCAGGGCCCCTGGGCTGCTTCTCCAGGCAGAGGGGGGCCAGAGCTCAGAACTCATGCTCTGTCCCTGGCAGGGGAGGAGGAGCGGGAGGAGACCACCAGTTGCTCCTCCCCTGGGTGACTGGGTAGCAGGTATTATCTTTAGCAGATAAACTCTGGTGGTCCCCAAACTTGAATGTACTTACACACCACCAGGGGAACTTAAATGCAGATTCTCATTCATCAGCTGGCAGGTGGGGCCCAAGACTATTTCTAGCAAGGATGCCCAGGCTGCAGGGACGGGGATGGCTCTCAGCTACTTCACCTGGACAGACACCCCAGCATAATGGTGCTCCAGGTAATGCTGTTAATAGTAACCAGTATTTACTGAGCACCTGCACGCACCAGAGACCAGAGGGGTGTGGGGGAACCTAGCCAGTGATGCCGAAGGATTTCCCAGATGGCCCTCACAGAGCTGGTGGAGATGGAAGGAGGAAACTGATAGAGGAGGACTGGCTTTTTCTGAGCAGTAGGTACACTGCCCCATTTTACAGATGTAATAACTGAGGCCGGGAGAGTTTCAGCATCTCCTCAAGTTAGCAAGCAGCAGGACCAGGATTCTTCAAGATGTGCTTTGTCCCCCATAACACTGGCATCTTGTACACGTCTTCTCATGGGATGCGGAGACACAGGCAGAGCATAACAGGACCAGACAAGCAGGCATCCCAGACGCGAAGCTGAATTACAGCCCCCCACCCGGACCCCAATCTCCTGCCCATAATGAGGAGACAGCTCCCCAGCTAAACTGGTCGAAGTTCATGGAGAACTTTCCAGGCTTGCTCACAGTTCTGCCTCACCTCGTTTTACCCCTGGGGCATCAGACAGGAGAGGCCCTGTACCTTCAGCCCGAGGAGAGACAGCGGGGCCCCGGAAGCAGGGTCCAGAGCGCAGGACTCTCTGCCTGAGAGGACAGGGGAACCCTTGAAGGGTCTTAGCGGCGGGCAGGGCCTGGGATCTGTGCAATCGCCAGGGGCCCTCTGCTTAGATGGGCCCTACCCTGGGTTTAATGATCTGCCGTCATCTTCCTGGAATTCTTACTCATTTTTTAACAAGGTCCTGCATTTTCGTTTTGCACTGAGTCCTGGAAATGTTGTCACCGGTTCTGCCAGTGGGTTAGAGATGGTGGCGGGGCTGGATGCAGGCACCGCGCAGTGCCGAGCTCGACAGAGCTGGGTTTGATGGGGCAGACCGGTGCAAGGCCTCAGCTCTGCAGGCCGGGCCGGAGGACTGGAAAGAAATGGAAACTTCGGGAGTGGCAAGGTGTGAGGGAGGGCTAGAATGGGGCCTGGGGCGGGGCGCTGCCAGAAGAGCTCTCCTGTCTACCCGTCTGTGCCAGGGTTGGGGAGGGCAGGAGGAGGGCCAGCTGTCTCCATGACCTTGGCCTCTCCAGGAAACCTCTGCCCCGAGGGCCAGGCGGAGTCTGGGCACACGCCTGTGCCAGGGTCCCAGGGTCTCCACGCAATTACAGCCAAGCCTCTCACTCTGCTTTTGGGAAGTGCCAAGGAGCTGGTTCAAAAGCTCAGCCCAGAAGCCCCTGCTCAGAGGGGAGGTTCTCCCGATGGCCCCATTGGTTACTCAAGCCTGTGGGGTGCCAACACCAGACCTCTGGGACCTCTGTCCCTCGGGGGCAGATGCTGTGCCAGGCAGAGCTGAGAAGGACTGTGGAGCCCGGGTGGGACAGAAGAGAGACTTCAGCGGGCCTGGCCATTCTAGCAGGACTCGGGTTGGGGGACAGTGTGGAGCCGTGGAGACAGAGCCCGGGGCTGACACCAGGGACCTGGGGGGGTCACAGGTCTCAGAGGGGCTCCTCGTGTGAGTCCGGAACCCGAGGGCAGCGCTCGTCTGTGGGGTGGTCTCTTTGCCACAGTCCTTCCTGCTCCCCTGTGTCCTGCGTGGGCTCCGCCTGCAGAGTCCAGGGCTGCCCGGTGTCCGGAACGGGGACAGTCGGTAAGCGATAACACGAGCATCTTAAATTTCTTGCTCCAGCTCAACTGGTCTGATTGCTGCCTGGGTGGCTGGCGGCATCAACCTTGGGGGTTTAAGGGTGTCAGCACCCACTGCGCCCCCCGAACAGAGGCTCTTCCCAGCAAGGCCCGTGCTGCCTCAATGGTGGCAGGTGGACTCTGATGGGCACTGCGGAACATCTGTTTCACTCTGACATCTGGAGTCAGAATGCATCCAAGTGCAGATGAAATGGGAGCATTTTGTCTTTCTTAGCAGCTTTCAACTGAGATCCCCAGTTCAATCAAGTATGGGATGCTGCTGCTGCTGCTGCTGCTGATGGTGCTGATGATCGACTGCTGGACAGCCCTTCAGCAAAGCCACCTCTGTGTTGTGATGGGTGCTCCAGAGGAAACCGGCAGGGAGACCCCGTGAGTTGTGAAGGGGAGGGGTCCCCCGGGGGTGTGACCCCACAGTCCTGGGAAGAACCTGAGAAGGGCTGGGAGCATGGTGAGCGCTAGGTGGGACAGGGCCCTCCCGGAGCCCTCTGACTCGCCCAGTCACACCCCCGTGAGAGCTCTGCGTTGGGGCTGCTCCTAAATGTTATGTCAGACAGTCCTCCCAGCAGCCCTGGGAGTGTGTGGGAGCTTTGTTTTAAAGCCACACTTAACAGATGAGGAAGCCAAAGTTCAGAACAGCAAAGTGACTTGGCCAAGGTCACAGAACCTGGAAGTGGCAGAGCCAGGCCAGGTCACAGGCCAGCAGTGCAAATAAACCTCACTCCTCTGCCCGTCAGCAGCTGCAGGAGAAAGCAGGAAAGGCCAGCAACGCTCCGGCCAGCTCGGAGGCCCACCAGCACGGCCCAGCAGTCAGGAACTCAGGCTCCGGGCCTGCTCCTGAATGCACCACTTCCAACTGCGAGACTCGGGCCAAGATGCTTGAGCCCTCTGGGCCTCAGTTCCTGAATCCATCTAGTGGGGGACTATGCTCCCTCATGGTTGTTGACAGGCCCATGCAATCCATGCAGGTGGATTAGAACAGCGTCTGGCCTGTGGCAAAGGCTTACTCAATGGGAGCTCTTGGTATGTGTCTGGAGATGGGGTGCCAGCACCTAAACCAACAACGGGGTGCTGGTGCCAGAAGAGGAGAGTGAGGGATGTGAAAGGAGCAGCTCAAGGCGGGTCCCTCCTGCCTCCTGTCTCCCAACCTGCAAAGGGAGATTCAAACCCACCACACTGGAGAGAGACCCTGAGGCACCTGAATGGAAAGACCCCCTCCATATCTGCACCCCCTGGAAAAGGCCTCTGCTCTGTCCTCCTCTATAAGAAGATGAGCCTGTTGTAATCTGACCTCAGTGGTTAAGTCCTCTGCATTTTCACTTGCCTCTGGGAGCTTCCAGGTCCTCTGGCAGGAGGAGAGGCCTGGGGAGGACACCCAAGGTGGCAATGCAAGCCCTCCTCACACTGGAAAGCAGCGTGCTTGCGTCTGCTGCTCCTCCCCGGTGCTGGCACAGCATCTCAGAGAGGGTTTATACTAGAGTGTCCCTGCGAGCAAGCGCCCTGAGGAAGCCACGGGTTAAAATGGCCCCACACAGCCTGAGGTGAGTGGACAGCCGAGGCCAAGGTCGTGGGCTATCACCACTGCCTGCCAACAGCGGGGCCCAGGGATGTCTTGTCCCTGTCGCGAGTCAGGAAAGGAATGAAGGGAAGCGGGTGGGAGCAGAAGCCAGCACGTGGGGAAAACCCGTTCAGCTCTGCACAGAAACGCTGCTAGAACTCACCGCGGAGTCCAGCCAAGCGGCAGGTGGAAAGATGGCCGCGCCCAAGCCAAGCAGCGTAGCCAGCTCAGCCTGCAGCCCAAACACCGAAGCTGAAACGAATACTCATAGTTACAGCTGGCTCACAAACAAGCAAGATTTAAGGACAGAGAATGTATTAAACCTGACTCCGGAGCCACAGCCCCAAAGAGCTAAAGAGAGAAGCGTTATACCATGTTCATGGACTCGGGGAGTCAAGCGCCTTCTTCTCATCTGTCATCCGGGCACCCTGACGAGCGCTCCCCCAGGCCGCAGGGCCGACCGGGTTACCCAGCGACGCTGAGAAGGAACAGCACTCTTCCTCTAAACCCGCGAGACTTGCCACAAAAACGGCGAGGCAGACGAGATGCCACCGGTGTCAGCATGGATGGTGACAAGGAGAAGCTCAGAGCGTTCCGAGCAGAAGCACGTGTGTGGAAACGTCAAAGAGAAGAGACCCATTTGCGGGCATGAGGGGATGAAGACGACTCTCAATTTGGGGGATGATTTTAGGTGCTATGCATGTGCCCGAGTGATCAAGTTGTACTCTTGAAAAGTGCACATTTTATTAAGTCAAAACAAACCCAAGTCCCCTGGGTTTCCTAAGGAAGATGGGTCCTCCCGTCCTACAAGACCTCAGCTGCAAGGTCGCCTCCTCCTGAGGCCTCTGCTTGGGCAGCGTTGTCCGGCCCCCTGGCGCCCCATCGCCGGTTCCCAGCTGCACCGCACACTTCCCACACCACCCATGATGCCCCCACTAGACCCGGACGCACTGAGAGCAGGGACCTGCCTTAGTCTCCAACTTCGCTTGGCACACAGTAGGCGCTGAGACAATGCATGACGGCGAGTAGCGGTTTTGCTATTCACGGGCATCTGAGGGTCATTACTTTGGAGGGTTATTACTGCTGAGTAAAAGTTGCTTCGGTCAGGAATAACTGCACTCCCTGCCTCTTCTCCCAGGCAGGAGGCCTCCGGGGTCCTCTGGGTTGTTTCCTTGTAAGGAAGGACACCCAGAGGTGAGGAAAGAAGAAAGGAAGGGGCAGTGGTCACCCACCCTGCGGGCTGGGCAGGAGTTTCATGGGCTGTCTTCCCACAGTCCTCTGCGACAGAGGCAGGCAGAGTCCACCCGAGGGGGCTCAGTCACCTCAGCAGCACCCTGATTTTTGAAACCTCCAGGCTAGTTCTTCTCAAAGTGTGGTCCCTGGACCAGCAGGAGCACATTCCCGGGACACTCGTTAGAAACTCCCAGCCTTTCTCCCAGACAGGAACATCAGAAGGTGTGGGGTAGCTGGGGAATCTGCATCCCAGCAAGACCCCAAGGATTCTGACGGCTGCGCCCCACTGCGCCGGGTCCCCCTCACCTCCCTCAGGAGCCAGGCTCCTGCGGCCGCAGACACCAGGACACCCAGATTCATTCTGCTCCTTCGGTCCCCAGGTGCCCCAGGGCCTGGCCACTCCCTCCCGTGTGCAAGCTTCGGGGGGACACCACTGAACTCGGGCTGGAAGGATCAGGTCCCCCTGTGCAAGGGAATGGGCAAGAGAAGCTGAGTTGGAGGCCTGCTCCCTGAGCCCTGGGGCGGGACATTCCAAGTTCCTGGACAGACAATGAGCCCTAACACTGGAGGCCCGTGGCAGGCAGGGGCGACAATGGACAATGGGCCTTGTGTCTCTCCCCACGCTTTCCTCCGGCTGCTCTCAACCAGGCCTCTGCGGGGGAGGCTGAACATCAAAAGCACAGCCGGCCACCCAGCTGGCCCTGCTGGCCTCTGCCCAAGACCAGGGGCCCCTCTCACACCCTCCTGCTCTCCCCGGGCCCAACAGTGTCCCCTTTTCCTGAAGATTTCCAGCACCTTCTAGGTTCTTCATCCTCCAAGGTCTCAGGAGAAAGGGCTGCAAGCCAACAACTCTCCTTCTCCCACGTCCAGGCCTCTGTCTCCTGGTCCAGGGGAGACCAGGCAGCAGGCAGACGCAGTCACCCCAGGCCAGGCCAGCGCGTCTCCCCTCACCCCCGCTGATTTCTCTTCATTAGTGCAATCACGTCAACCCTGTCAGCAGTGGATTTATTACTGCCCCGACGGCAACCATTTTTCACCCAGTGTGCATGGCCCTGTGACAAGCTGGGGGCAGCGCTGACCAGGGACTCCCTCGGCCCTCCTCGGCCAGCCGGCCCCGCCGTGGCCTGCCCACCACCCCGCCCCGGCCTCACTGCTCACCGGGCAGGAGAAGGGGCCCAAAAGGGAGGTCAGGGGCCACTGCCCAGAGACAGGAGCTGTGTCAAGTCTGCGTGTACAGGCCTCGGAGAGGAGACTTCCTGGGCAAGACGGTGTGAGCGCTGGTAGAGACGCCTCATTTCTGGAGCTGCGTCCCAACCTCGTGGAGAAGACAGGCTGCCCCACGCCAGCCCGGCGCATGGATGCCTCCCTGGGGAACGCTTCTAGAAGCTTAGGAGTCTCACGATGAACCGGAGGGGGTGACTGAACCTGATCTAGAACATTCCGATGGCAGGGGCAAGGCATGGGGGAGGCATGGGCGAGGGTGGCCTTCCGGCAGCCTCGATGCTCCTGAAGGGCGCCCGTGTGTCTCAGCCAGCCAGGCCCCGCACTGCACGGTCACGGAACGTGCAAGTTAAAAGTGGAAGGAGAAGAGGGCTGGGCCCCCCGAATGGTAAGGAGCGGACTGGCTGAAGGGCCCAGAGAAGGAAGGAAGGTGGACCCAGGACACAGCAGTAGGGTCATCTAGGGAGGGGCCGACAGCCTTCGCCTCACATCTCCCATCCCGAGGGCACTGTCACTGGTCAGTCGTGGCGGACGGTGCGGTGACCCAGGATCAAATGTGTGGGCCAAAGAGCGAACGAGTGCTCAGAGCCACCTACACACAGCGGTTGATAAATACACACAGTGTGACAACATGCACCACAGAACACACAGTATCTACACGTGCTATTACATTACATATACGCATGTGTAGAGCCTCCTAACATCCCACAGGCGATGTGACCCAGGAGACCACCGCATGCAAGGGGACGTGGGGTGGGGTGGGTGGAACGGGGCAGGAAGCCCTGGGACAGGCACGCCACAACTTCCAGCCCCCTCAACTGCCTTTGAAATACCCTTTGTGTGCTAAACCGAATTCAGAGAGTCAGTGGAGTGGAACGCAAAATTTCACGAACTTAAATATATCTTTAAAAAGTTGCACGTGAAAAGGAAAAGGTCTCACAGGTGGCCACGGCAGCTTCTGGCGGGAGGGCCAGCCAACTGGGCAGGTGCCCCCCCACCCTGTGTCCCTCACAGGACAGCCTGGAAACGCTCTCATACCCCACATTGTCCCCAAGAGGACCCGGGGGCCACACAGGCTGCAAGACCTGGCCCACGGGACCCAGCCAGAAGCAGCCACAGCCACTGAGGTCCAACAGCGACGCAGGCCTGTCCGTGCCTCTCCGACGTGACTCTGACCTCTGCAGCGCCCTTTAAAGGGTTAAGCTCATTCATTGGGAACCACAGTTTACGACTAATACTTCCATGCTTCTTGGTGAAAGGCTATGATTGCAATGCAAGGAGTTTATAATTAAAGAAATCAGTCACACACACACACGCACGCAGGCACACACGCACATACACACACATGCAGGAAAAGATAACTCAGAACCAACAAGGCCGAAGAGTCGCATGAGGCTGCTAGACCCACCACGGCACCCTGAGACCGCAGCAGCGACGCGGCCCAGCCTGGGCCTCCGGGGAGGAGTGCGCAGAAGCAGGGGCCAGGAGACGGGCGGGGGCTCCCGGTGGAGATGGGGGGCGTGGTGGGGACGGGGCAGGGAGAGAAGAGGCTGCAGCCACACACACGTGGGGCCAGACCGGGGGGCGGGCTGGGTGCTAACAACATGGCAGAAGACAGGCTGCCAGGGTGATGACCTGTGAACGAGGGGTGATGGATGCTGAGAGTCGTCAGCATTCAGATCCTGTCACTAAGAAAGGCTCTGATGCCCTCAGGGAGAAGAGAGGCCACTCCAGGCCGAGCCTAGGGCCCTCCCCTGTGCCCTCCCAAGCTGAGACAGCACCCAAGTCCCCAGGCAGCATGCGAGGCATTCCCGAATGTGGATATCTTGTCTGGATCAAAAACAACAGCCTGGGAAGCAGATGACCTGCATTCATGGCCTCTTTCTTTCATGTCAAGTAACCTTGGCAAGTTACTTAATGTTTCTGAGCTTTGGCGCAAACAATGAGAATGACGTTGGTACTTGTCGGCCCTCCAGGGGGAGGGGAGGAGAAAATGGGATGTCCGAGACAGTCACCCGGAGACAGAAAGGAGGCCTGCAGAGCCAACTCGAGGTGGCTTCTCTGTGGGTGTTCGTATGTTAAGCAGAAGACTGAGAGGGTCTTCCTCAAACGAAGAGACCCCTAGTGGCAGAAGTTAGACGCCCCACCAGGTCTGACCAAGGGGGCAGAGGCCCCTGGGAAGAGCGCATGTCACACTGCAGGCCCCAAGATGACCTTGCTCCCCTGTCACCAGGAGGGTGACAGTAATGAGTAATGACGAGTACAATGGACAATGACGAATACTTGCTCCATGTTTGCATGGAGCTCTGTCCTAAGAGCTTAGCGGATCTCACGCAGCCGTCTCCCACCCCAGTGATGGTGCTGCGCCCCGCTTCCCAGTGAAGTAACGAAGGCCCAGAGGTGAGTAGTTCATGTAAGGTCATCCAGCAGCAGGTGCCAGCCAGCTAGCACTGGAACCCAGGGAGGGGTGCACGATTCAGGCTCCATCGGGTCTGGCGATCCCATATGGGTCCTCGGACGGCACACTTGGGGCAAAGCAGGGACCGGGACATCTGCACCAGGCTCACAAGTGACTCACATTACACCATGACATGCCAAGCGTCCTGCAGCCCCGTCACATTTCTGACTGCTACTCAGAGACCGGGCAATACCACTGCTTCTCTTTGCACATTTGTCTCCCAGCCCCCAACAGAGGTGCCCTGGGGCGGGGTCCAGGGTCCTTGAGAGTCACCTGTGTCTACCTTAGAAGTCCAAGTCCCTGAATGGGCACAGGATGGCAAACATTTCCTCACCTTCAGATTAGCACGTCATTAAAATTTCATCAACCCCTGGGTCACTAATAGTTTTCTAAATGGCATCAAACTTTAATCACTTTTCTTCCCTCTTCCTGCCTCCACCCTACTCCGTTCAGGAGACTCTTGGTGGCTCAGCAGTGGCAGGCCAGTCGTGGATGCTTCGGGGGACCCCAGGGGGCTCCCGAACATCTCGGGTGGTCTCAACCCCTGGAAGTGACAGAGGAAAGGAGAAGAGGGAGGAAGGGGTTCCCGTCCTGACCGCTTGTGTCCTTCCAACCTAAGACCCAGTGACGACATAGCCAGCGTGGACACCAGAGCCAGGGGTCAGGGGCGGAGGGATGCCAAAGGCAGCTTCCCAGCCCTGCCACCTTCCCCGCCCAGTCTCCTCGCAGCAGTGCCCCTGGGAGGTTACCTGCGAGGTGCTGACAAGGCAAATGCCACAAGGGACAGTGCAAAAATGATAGGAGTTGGGATTCCAGAGCCCCGAGTTCAAATCCTGATGTCTCGACTTCCCAGCTGTGAGACCGGGCTGGGTCGTAGCTCCGAGCCTCAGTTTGTCCACACGGAGGACTGAGGCAGGTGACGGCTGTGACGCACCTTTGCGGTCTTGACACTAATCACCCACTGCGAGCCGGTCCCCTTCTGGAGACGCTTAGGACAGGGAGAAAGACAGACTGATGGTTCTAAAGAGGGGAACAAGCAGCAGAAAGCGGGCCAGGAGGATGTGCCATGAAGACAAGGCGCCACGTGACCCTCCGGAATACCCTTCGGCGGCACAAACATGATGGCGTCAGCTTACGGGGACACTCGTGACGCGTCAGGGCTCCGCGGGTGCTCTTCTCTCCATTAGAACTCGCCAGGCTCTTCTCCCTGGCAGTGGGACCAGAACGTGAGTGACTGAGCCCAGGGTGGCTGGGCTCCGGGCCACTCACACTGCTCATGGCCCTTCTCAACCTGCTCAGGACAAAACCAGAGAGAAGGAGGCAGAGCACAGACTGGGCAGCCAGGAAGGCGCTCGGGTGGCCTGTCCGGGGTAGGCGACGATCTGTGTCAAATGCACGCCGGGAGCTCAGGGCGTCCTCTCTGAGGGGCTGCAGGAAGGCTGGCCATCGCCCGGTGCAGAGACAACTGCCCTGCTCTTTTCCAGCCACGGGGCAGGACCATGTGACCAGCCCCGACAATGGGCAGCAAGAGTGAGGGACGGGGCTACAGCATTTCATTGTGGCCACGTCGGGCCTCCACACACGGCTGGGCATGACTCCCCAAGCCCCAGCTCTCCTCCCAATCTCTTCCACACCATAAGTGGGGTACAGCGAAGAGCCAGGGCCACCCAACCCTGAGTCCAGGCTGCCAGAGGCTGTGTCACCTGTAGGTCAGAGGCGAGAAGGGGAAGGAGTGGAAAGAGGACGTCTGATTGGACTCCTGGCTCAGTGGCCGGACTCTGGGGCACAGGGCTCCGTTCTGGGGTGCGAGGCTGCTCAGTGCCAGGAGGACATTCGGGGGCTGGGTAGCGGGTAGGAGACGTGCAGAGAAGCCCCTGAGAGTGGGTGAGCGGCCTGAGCAGTGGCTGGAGACACAGGACCTGGCTAAGGGTGTAGTGTTCGTTCACGCACTCATTCACTCATTCTTCACTCATTCATTCATTCTTCACTCTTTCATAGCTTCAAGCTCCTCCCAGGAGCCAGGCGTGGCCCTCGTGATGGGACAAACGCAGCGCACAAAATAAAGCACCTGCCCCAGGAGACAGATCAGCAATAAACAAGCCAGTCAGCAGAGCTCAGGGGGAGCTGAGCGCAGCAGGGTTGGGGGTGCAGCCTGGGGGTGCCGGGAGACAGGAGGAGAAGGGCCTTCGAAGAGGAACGTCCATGGGAATGAAGCGTGGGCCCTGCAGCCCTTTGGGAGGACGAAGGGGTGAGGCTGAGGTGACTTCGAGCACCAGGTGGGATGCCAGGCACATGGCCAGTTCTAGAACAGACGTGCGGTCAGTGTGGCCGGCGGTGAGGTCTGAGCCAGGATGAGGCCGGAGGAGGCCTGTGTGGACACGAGGGGAGGAGGACAGGCAGCCCCCCAGCCTGGGGTCCCACACAGCAGGAACACTTAGTGTTTTTCAGTGCATTTTTCAAGGATTTGGAATAATCTCATCTAACATCCAAAAAGAAACAAAAACCCTAACACATAGATACTGGAAACTCTTCTCTCATTTTTCAGATGAGAAAACTCAGCCTCTGCTCAGGACCACTCAGGGTTCCCAGGGGCCAAAGCCCAGGCTGGGAGCCATCCGGCTGCCACACGGGCACTGTCCAGGTCTGAAAAACAGGGGTCTCGGCTGGGACCTCCAGCTCAGAAGGGGGTTTTCGGGGCCAGACAGCGGGCTCAGAAGTCCCTGCCTCCCTCCTCACTTCCCCCAGGACCCTGCCCAGCCCTGGGGGCCCTGCCTTCGGCCCTGCGGCGGGTGGGCCCAGGAGCACAGGGATGTCTCAGCAACCTGGCTGCTTTCCTTTCCATGCCAGGCGCTGGGCCGTGGCCCACAGTCACTGCTGGCCCGTTTGCTGCTCTAAGCATCCCGAGGCCTCAGTTAGGATGACTAATACCCACCACTCCGGGCAGCTCCAGGACTGAGCAGGGATGTGCGTCAGGCTGGAAACCCTGCAGGCGGCACCTTAACCCCTCCACCAATTCCACCTCTGCCTCCTGACATCCTCAGGGCCCGGGAGTTAGAGGGCCAGGGAAGCGGGTGACCAGCCGATGAGAGGACTCCTTTAATCGCGGCGCAGTCCTGGGATAACCAGCCACAGGGAGGCCAGTTTCCTCAAGACCGAGCACCCTAAGGACCAGATTGTTCGTTCAGGTAGTAAGTCTCCGTCATCGGGAGGCAGGCACGCAGAGGACCCCCCGAGGGCCACCTGTCCTGGGTTTGTGGTTCAGAACAGCACTAGAGGACTCGTGGTGTTTCTTTCCAGTCGAAGGCGCTTCTTGGGACAGAGAGCAAGTTTATTCTCCCTGACTTGTCCTGCGGTACAAAGCCAAATGCATACCGGTGTGCAGTTTAACACAGCATGTTGGAGCCGGCCGCTCAGGCGCTGTTTAAACAGAACTGCTGTAACGGATTTGGCCTCTTTCCCAGCTTCCCTTCCCCGATGAAACAAGGTTGCTGACCCCTCCCCTGGCCTTCCAGCAGAGGACGGGCGGGAGCGGCGGTCGATAAATATTTGCCCAACAAATGCATGAAAGGGAGGGTTTGTGAGACAGGTGTCAGGCTGCCCGCACGATTCGGCATCTGGATGGGGGTCCTGAGTCTGCTCACCCCGGGCAGGGACCAGCACCTTCTACAGCCAACTACACCACACTGTCCCTCCTATAACCACCATCAGGCTGCTCCAGACTCCCCAGCTGAAGCCAAGGGGCGCACAGGGTGAGGAAGAGAGGGGTGCAGGGCAGAGGGCCCCGTCTCTGGCCCAGGAGGAAGGGAATGTCAGGGGCAGGGAGACCTGGCCATGCTTGTGTGGGGTCTGACATGCACCGGGGAGCCCCGAGCTAGCACGACACTGGGCCTGGTGGTAATTAGCAAGAGGCCCTGATCAATAAGTTATTTTTTGCTGTCAGTAATTAATAATTACAGCTTAGCCACACCATGTAATTAAACTTTCATCCTGCTCCCTCTCGTGCTGTTTGGCTTTTATGGTGATTAGTTCCCAGCACTAAACTTTCTCCTGCTGGAGCCCCCAAGAGGCCCTGGAGCTGGGCTCCCAGCTTTCCCCAGGTTTCCTGCAGCCAGGCTCCCTCGCAGTGCAGACTGCCCCTTGCTCCTCCCCCAGGCACCAATCTCTTGAAAGGACCTTCTGACTGGCCTAAGCCAGGCTGCTCCTGCTCTCCATCCAGCCTCTCAGCCGCCTCAGATGCCAGCCAGCAGGAGCCACGCTCACAGCACAGGGAAAACCTGGGAGGCGCATCCAGCCTCCCCTAGACCTTTCCAATCAGAGTCCCTGGGATGGGGCCCAAGGTGGCTTCTTCGTGGGCCACTTCGAACAGTGCTGTAGCCTTTACTGTGGGTGGCGGGGAACTCCCTCACCACGGGCTGGGGCCTCCCCCCAACACTTCAGATCCTCGTGTCAACCCTGCTCGTTCTACAACATCGCTGCCCTTAGTTTGAGAAATGAGCTCAACTCGTGTGACATCGAGTTTCAGGGGAAATTAGCAATGGCAGCGTTTAGCCTACATGGGGGACGGTGCCCCAGGCTAAGTCAAAGTAAAACTTGGCGGTAGCCACAGTGAAGCTTGTCCCAAGAAAGGAACACTGTGTGGTCCTTCAGTGTGTGCATGACTGGGGAATGGGGCGCCCAAGCGACACACGGGTTGGGGGTGCTTCAGCTCCTCAAAGGGTTGTTGGCCGTAAGCTGGCAGGGAGAGCACAGAGCAACTCTGTTCTCTCGCTGCAGAGCAAGTGAGACAGACCACCGCGTCCTGGACAGCACACATGCGCACACATGCGTGCACACACACACGTGTGCACACACACATGCACACAAATACTGTGCGTACACACACACACAGACTTACACATGCACTCACGCGCACAGTCACGCACACACACACGCACAGTCCCTGGCCAAGGCCGAGTTCCCACAATCCTCTGCACGGTTTGCCGCCTTGGAGACAAATGGAAGGAGAGTAGCGGATGGCTGCTGGAAAACACACTCCTGGAGCCAGGGAACACAAACGGAACAGCGGGGGAGCCGGGCAGCCACTCTCAAAAAGGCAGCAAACAAGGAAAGCCGGGGAGAGAGTGAATCAATCAAAGAAACCCTGACTGCTTCTGACAGGGCGAGTCCTTCCCGTGTGACGCATGGGGACAGGAGGTGGCCTGGCCTTAACTTTAGCAGGAGAGCAGAATCTTGGCCTCACGTGGATGAGACAGGTGTGGAGGTGGGGCATGGACTTGACGACAAGGAAGGAAGGATCTTCAGTGACCCGGGGACCCTTAGAGAGCTGGTCCGGATAGGACAAGGACCAGTAAGCCACCTGCCCCGGGAAGTCACGTCATCACTGCACTTAGAAGGACCCACACAGAGGCTGGCACCCTCCAGAGCCCTCTCTGTCCCCTAGTTTTGGGCTAGTAACCCCATGGGCATCACAGAGCAAATCTGTACGTGCTGTCGGACAGATCACATCTCTTTTTATTCTGCCACCTCCTAGGATCCTGAGAAAAAGCCCACCCAGCCTGCTCTTGGTTCCAGGGAGAGAGGGGCCTAGAACTCACCCCCCCTCAGACCCAACGCCCCCAGGTCACCCCGGACCTCAGTTTTCCCATCTGTTAAATGACTATCAGAACACGTCGACCTCTGAGGTCCCTGTGAGCTGGAAGATTTTATGAAGCTCATAAAAATAATAATAACTTTTATTACCTTACATTTACAGGGCCGGTACAAAATTTCTAAGTGCATTAATGTAAATTACCTTGTAAAATCCTCCCCTCAACCCTGTAAGAGCTGATTCCTTTCTTCTTTTTGATCTTGCCTCTCTGGGCACATAGGTGTCCCTTCTTCCGAGCTCTGGGACCCCAGAGGTGGGGTGGGGCCCTTTACAGACTGCGGCCAAAGGTGGCTCCAACCCCCTGGGGGCCTGGCCGGAGGAAGACCAGGCAGAGGGAAGGCTGAGCCCACAAGTCCTAGAGCTCGGTGTGGAGCTCAGTCCCAGCTTCGCCTCCTGCCGCCCCCAGCAGGCGCCGCTCGGACACCGCGGCACCAAAGTCTGGCTCTGCCAACCCAGAGGCAAGGAGGCAGCCCCCTCCCGCGCTGGGACCTGCCCAGGACGGGAGACGCTGGGTTCCCGCCCTCTGGAGAGGGACCGTGCGGCTCTCGCGCCGTCCTCCTAACACTACTCCCACCCCCGCAAGCCCCCAGCCCTTCTCCACCGCGAGGTCCGAGCAGCGGCTGCGGAGACAACCGCGCGGAGGCTGAAGGCACAGGCAGGATGCTGCGTCTGGGGGGTGGGCGAGGAGAGGGCCTCAGACTCTTCCTGTGCACCCCCTCCCGTGGGTCCGGGGTTGCCGGCGCGATCTCGGCGCCCCGCCCGCACCACGAAGCACCCCCAGTCCCAGCGGAGGGCCAGGCGGCCAGGCGCCGGTTCCGGTACGTGGCCAGGCCCGGCAACTGACCTCCAGGGATGAGCAAGCCGGCTCCCTGCCCCGGATTCCATCCCCTTCCCGGTTCCCACCAGTCTGACTCTCCGCAGGGCTGCCAGCCTGCTGGCCAGGCCTCGCCCATCCCCAGGGACACCGAGGGGGAAGCGCGGCCGGGCCTGAGGGTGTCGGCGAGCGGCTCTGAGCCGGGCGCCAGTGGTGCCCCGCCTTCCACGGCGGGCGGTCGAAGGGGATCCACCGTTAGGGGCGGCGGGGGCGAACCGCACCCCATCTTAGGCTCTCCCCCAGAAGGAAACCACAAGTCTCAGAAAGACTGCCCCATCCCCCGAAAGAAAGCCCCCAAAACTCGTGCAGGGGGGCGGTCCTGAAACTCCCCAGGGAGGTGTCTGCCAGGGCCGGAGGGCAACCCGGCGGCTCCCCCAAGCCCTCCGCGTCCACTCCCGAAAGCCCCCTCCCCAGCCCCACGTGGGGGTGGCGCTCGGTACCTTGGGCTCGGGTAGCGGGGATCCTGTGCAGGGCCAGCAGAGTCCAGACCAGCAGCTCCCACATGCTGACCAGCGGAGGGGGCGGCGGTGTCCTCCGCACCGTTTTATAATCCTGGTGGGGTTCGGCACCCCAAGACTTAGTCCGGAGAGACGTTCCAAGCGACTCTGGCCCGGGGCGGTCGCAGCCCTGGAGGGGCAGCTCAGAACCCCGCAACCCTTCCTTCTCTTGGGTCCGAGTCCGATGCCGGTGGCGCGCCCGGAAGGCGAGGGACGAGCAAAAAGAAAGGAAAAGCTGTGCTCGCAGACTCGGGGCGCCTCCTCCTCTGAGCGCCCCAACTCCCACTTCTTTCAGCCCCGGCGGCCTCCGCGATCCGGCCCGGCGGCGGGCCGAGCTCGGAATAAACAGACAACTTCGGGAAACTTCCTCCGTGGCCACGTTGCCCGCCCCCCGCCCCTCCCGCCCCTCCCCGCCCCCTGGCCGCCGGGTTCTCGGCCGCGGCCGTCAGTGCCCTTCCCGGAGCCGGGACCCCGGGGCCGGGCCCGAGCAGCGCGCGGCGGCAGGCGCGGAGGTGGGGGCTCGATCTGCTGCGCCGGCTTCGGGGGGCGCGGTTAGCATAGCGGTCGGGATCTCCCTGGAGCTGAAGTTTTCTTCTCCAACTTTGCAGGCGGCATCTGGCGGGGCCGAGCCGCCCCTCCCGGCTCCACCGCCCTGGCGTCCAATCCGGGGACTCTCGGGGCCTCCCGGGGCGTCGGACCCCGCACGCCGTGGGCTCCGCGCCCAGCCGCCTAGCAAACTTTGCGGGTCGCGCGGTCCGGAGCGCAGCCCCGCGCGCCCATGTCCACGGAGGCTGCGAGGCGGCGGGGAGGGCTGCCGGGCTCGGCGACCCGGTTTGTCTCCGGCGCCTGGGCGCGGAGCCTCCTGCCGGCCGGAGGATGGAGACCCGCGGCTCTGCCCTGCGCCGCGCCCTGGCCGGAGCTCTCGGCGAGACGCGCGGAGAGCCCGGCGGGGGAGCCCGGGCTCCGGGGGCGCGGCGCCTCCTCGGGCGCCTGGCGCTCGCCTCGCCGACCGCTCCGGCCCCAGGAGCCGCAGCCACCGCGGCCGCCCCAGCGCCTCGGCCGCGCCGCCGCTGCTCGTCTTGGCCGCCGCCGCCGCTCGCCGAGCCCGCTGCCCTCCGCTTCCAGGGCTCGGCGTCCGGTGAGCCGCTCCTGCCTGCGCCGAGCCGGAGCTGCGGGGGCAGCGCGAGCCGGGGACGAGCGCGGCGGAGGCGGAGACGCGGAGAGGGGGGCCGAGCGCTACCCCGTGGCCGCGACTGGAGCGCAGCCTGCGCGCGGGGAGGGGGGCGGCGGCGGCCCCGAGCCAGGCCCGGGAGCGAGCCCCGCAGACACACGATCCGTCTGCGCGGCCGCGGGCGCCGAGCGTCTCCGGGCCCCGCAGGGGGGCAGCAGTGGCACCGTCGTGCCTCTCAGCGTGGGATGCCCAGCGGGCCCCTCCGCTGTCAGCCAGCTTCTGCTCCCAGCCGGTCCCACGCCCCTCCCTCCGAGGCCTCTTCTGACTCCCACTCCCTCCTGTAAGTGGGGAGCCCCAACACCCTCAGTTACAGGGGTGGGGGTGCTTGGGAAGAGGGGGTCAGTCAGCTGCCAGATTTCAGTTTCCCCTTCCCAGGTCAGGCTTTCCAAAAAGTCTGGAACCGCCAGGGTGAAGAGCAGGACAAAAGGAAGGCTGGGGCCTTGGCCCAGAGAGGCCTGTGCGTCTGGTGCATCTTCTGTTTCTTCTCAGCACCTCTCGCTAAGGGTGGGAAAAAAAATGGAAAACAAGCCCCAAAAGGAAGCTTGCGGTTCCTCCCTTGTGGCCCGGAGGAGGAGCAGGACCAGCACCCACTGAAGGAGAAGCCAGCCCCTTTGGTAGGACCCAGTTAAACTTCCCTGGATGCTAGAGAGTTGGGCCCACACGGACCCTTCCTGCATTAAGATAGGTAGGTATGGGGTGTGCCCTCAGGGGCTAGTGGTCTCGTACACCTGGGGGCAGTGCCACACATATCCCCAGAGGGGAACAACCAATGCAAACAACTAAATGAAAATGAACAAACTGCTTCTTCCTCTCTCTTCCTGCCTGCCTACTAGCCTTCATTGTACAAAGAGGAGAGATAGATGATAGTTAGACATCTATTTTATGCCTGTGTGGGTCTAAAGATAGACACATTCGTATTACACATTAAAACATTTTCTTCATCCTACGTTTATTTCTTCTGATTTTAAATGAGATAAAACATTTTCACGGGCCCCTCGAAGCCTGTGGTCCTGTCACTGTCCCCACACTCGGCCACACAGAGACGTAGGTCCTGCCTGCTTGGGAGGCAAAGCTCCCCCGAGACCCTCTGCCTTGTGCCACAGCACTTATCTCTTCTCTCAACCCGGTGGCCTGCTCTGCCCAGAGGCTGTGTCCACGCTGACTGCTGTGGACTGGACACAGCCACTGCAAACATGTCATTGCTTCGACATTCTCATTTTACCTGCCTTGGAGAATGAGCCCTGGGCATTCCCTGGAAAAGGCTGAGAAGCCAGGTGGCCTCTCCTTCAGACCTTCCATCCCCCTATCCAAACAAAATTGGGTGACTTTCCCCCCTGACCTCTTGAACTGCCTCCCAGCTGAAGTCTTGGGTGGTTAAGGGTAGATGGAAAGGCTTTGGGGGCAGGTGACCTAGGTGTGGCCAGTCCTCCATCCCTTTGGTGGCCCTGTCACTTAGCGATGCCCATAGGCCACCACACACCTGAGTGAGAGCTGGGGCTCTTCTGGGACCTGGCGAGCACAGGTCTGCATGGTGCTGTCGTCTCACGGCTGGCTCACGGCAGGAGACTGAGAGCCAGATTCGCCCGGAACCTGTGCGCCAGGGCCCACAGAGGAAGAACAGAAAGGCCAAATCTCTGTTCTCAAAGGCTGAGGGCTCACAGAGCACAGATGTCCACAAGCTCGGCGGGGTCCGTCCTGCAGGTGTCTGCCCCAGACTTCCAGTGCGCACGGGTCTGATGGGTGCTCCCGACAGCGTGAATTCATTTGTAAGGACAGTTGGTTATGTGTAGCCCTGGGCACCCTTTTCTGGAGGTGAATCCCCAAAGGCCAGGTCAGGGCACCCGTCAGGCTCTGCAGGAAGGGAAGTCTTCTCCTTCTCCTGTTGGAAGTCTCCAGACACGCCTGCAAGGTGTGGGGCTGAGAGAATGGAACCCTGCTAACAGCTGTTAGAGCAAATCTGTCTCCATCCATCCATCTGCGATGGAGAAGAGGACTCGGGCTCTTTCTGGCTTCAACCTATACACACAGACACACACACACACACACACACACACACACACTCACACCCCCCAATCTGATTTCTCGTCTCATCAGAGTTTCGCTAGCCTGGGAGGAGGCGGAGCGGGGGCCGCCCTGAGAGGGGCTTGTTACTGGGAAACTCACTTGCAGACATCATGACCTCATTCTTGCTACCAGCAGTGTAATTAGAGGTTGCAGAGGGCGCAGTTACAGCAGAGCAACTTCAGGAGGGGCGACGTGGCTTTCCCAGGCTCCCTGTGGCAATCCTGCCCCCTCCCATTGGAGTCTGTGCATTCAGCATCTCGAGAAAATGGGCACAGGAATGTGGATCTCCTCCCTCTCCCACACTCCTCCTCTTCCATCCCCAGAGCACTATAGCAGGCTCTTGGTCTCGGAGACATTCTCTCCACATTGTATGCTGCAAATTTGAGGGGCAAGGGGGTGCCTAGCAGGGAGACCTGGACCGCTCCCCTTCACCTTTGGTCTTGTTTCTTTCCAAGCGGATGCTGTGTGTTTCAAATGTCACCCATCTCCTAGAGAGTCCTCGCTTCGTAAGCCTTGCACCCCACACTTGAGCTAAGGAGAGCGCACCACTGCAGAACCGGGCCAGGGAGTCTCCAGGGGGAGGCGCCCCAAACCAAGGGCCAGCCAAGCGCAAGAAGACAGAGCCTGGGGCCACCAGCAGGTGCTGTCTGCTGTCCCACAGCACAGAAGGGCAAGCTCCTCCTTACCCCACCAGCCTCCACATCCTGCCCTCCTCTGCCCCATTTCACACAGGCTCAGCTTTGCAATATAGTTAGTGTCTCATTTCCAGTCTCCAGTGTAAACAACAGCTTGGAACAGTGTTCAGTTGCAGGGTCCCACACATCCTCCCTCCTCCGGGGGCCAGACTGGCCAAGGCACTGTCCCCTGCCTGTCCTCACTCATCCCCACTCCCTCGTCCCATCCTCTGCTTCACAGGTAGCTCCGGGGGTGGGCAGGCCGCCCCCAACCACGCAGTCTCCTCTTGTGATTTGCGGAGCATTACAAGGCAGACGGTGGTATAAAGGGGCAGTGGCCATGACTAGAAGAGAGAGCCATCACAAAGAGCCAGGGCTGAAGCTGCCCTTAAACTATGGGGTTCCAAGCCGAAGTTCTTTCCACACCTGTCCCTCCTCCTAACACCACCTCCAGGCAGCCCGCTGCTCGGCTGCTCTCAGGATGGGGCAGGGCCAGGAACCCCGAGGGGGTCTTTCCACAGAGTTCTTCTGCTCCACCAGAATGGAGGGGACTCAGCAACTAATTGCCTTGAAACTCAGCTCCTGGTAAATAAGGAATGGCTTACTCTTTCGTTTGTTCTGTTGGAAAGATGGAGAGAAGGAAGGAGACAAATGGAGAGAAGGGATTATGAATCTCCACTGGAAAAGAGGGCAGAACCACAGGGCTTCAGCTCCGGTGTTCAAGCGGGGGATCTGCCCAAAGGGACTGGAACACCTTCCGTGCTCCTTCCTGCTCTGGTCCACCGAGTCTCCAGGAAAAGGAGGACAAGAGACACAGAGAGATGCAGCAGAGCCTCACAATAGTGGTACGAAACTGCACGGCGGCTTGCTGGTCAGGAGCCAGATGCAAACTGGAGAGAATAGAGGTTAAGTGACCACGGGAGACAGCATTTTTTAAAACTGAAATTGCTAAATGTAGGCTAGGCTGGGGAAGGAAATAAACTCATGAGGAACAGGCCAATTCTATATCTGGGCCAGTTCAGTCACTTTGGGCCAGGCTCCAGGTGCCTGAGGCCCCAGAACGGTGGTAGAGAAGTGTAGTGCTAACTCTGGGCAGGAGGGGGCGCTGTAAGCACACAATGCTGCAAGGTCCAGGAAGGAGGAGGTTGGTTGCAGAGAATTTGTACTTTGTGGTAGTTTCAGAAACAAAATCAGCACGTTTTACTCGTGAATGTCTTTAATATGTCTGCTATCAAGTATGTAAGCTTCATGGCGAAAACTCCTGGTAGCTGAGACCTTGCTCGTTACACTGGACTAGAATTTAGAATCATTTAGGGCCACTCAAAATCACAGAGCAGTGAACTCTAACTGGAGAAGGATCTGTTTAATCTGCTTAGTCCAAAAGGAAGCTGGCTCTGCTTTTCAGAGCTGTCAGAGGCAGGTGCTCACCATGTAAAGGGCATGTCATGGTTGGCCTCAGCCATGCTCATCTCTTGGCCACTTTGTAGCCAGGCCACACACAGGTCCTCCTAAGACTTGGCTTGTGCTCATCCCTGGACCTGAAATGTCCTTCCTCAGAAGTCCACGTGTTCTCCCTTTCAGCTTCACTCCATCTCTGTTGATCAGAGAGGCCTCCTTAGCAATCACTTTGAAAAATACTCCCAGTTGAGGAGGAGGTGCACTTGGGAATGCAGAGGCACTGACCAATCAGAACAGCTGCAGCCTGGGCCACTCAGGGCACATGCTGCTAGCTCGTTGACACACACACACACACACAAACACACACACTTGTGCACATGAATACATAATCCCCACCTTCCTCCCTCGCCACACTTTACCCCACTGGCGCTCTCCACACTGTCTCATATACTGCAGACTTCACTTGTTAGTTCATGTACCACCTGCCTTCCCCCACTGGAATGTAAGCACACTGAAGGCAGGGATTTTGTTGTTGTTGTTGCCTGCTTTGTTCCAAGCTTATGAAACTATCAAAATCTAAGCCAAGTGATGATCTATGTTCAATGAAACCCAAACAATGGAGACATAGATACATCAAGTGCAAACAGCCTTTCAATTTCTTTGTGTCTTTACCTCCCTTGACCTTGCAAATTAAGCTCTTCACACCTCAAATGTGTTTTCCAATATTTGTATTTACAGCAAACTCACTTCTCCCTGAAAATTAACCCAATCAGTGGCTAATATCTAGAACATATACAGTCGCATGCATTTATTTCATTTCTAAGAAGGAAGGTTTTGCAAAACTAAGAATGCTGGACGGTTGCATGCGTCTTAGGCCAGCGCTGAGCACGCGTCCCGGCTCTGCAGTGATGCTCTACGTACTCTGTGGAATTAGATGTTCTCACCTCTTCTCTACAACTGCCTGCTTCCAGAATGCTTAAAAGCCAGTGCATAAAAAATACACTTCAGTTTGTAGTCTAAGGCCACCATCAACCTGCACTCGAGATCAGAGACAGGCATTTTGTAGAAGACAAAATGTTAGCATGGGCTGGGGCTAGGAGGTGGTAACAGGACATCTGAGTTCAAATTCCAGGACTCCCAGTACCCTCGGAGGACATTAATCTTGTAAGTCCTCATTTCTCACATATCAAATGAGACAGCATGAAGTACCTGTCTTACCACACTGAGGGGATTCTGTATTATTCTGAGATAACACCTAGAGAGCCTTGGTATTCTAAGACCATTTAGAAGGGCTGGATCTGTAGTATTGGCCATTATTATTAAAAATAATGCCTCAGTGAATGCTTAGGTTATTGGAACAATTCTGGGATTACTTTGCAGGAGCCGGTGTGGGTAAAGCCGACCTGCCCGCTGCTTTGCAAATAAAGTTTCATCAGAACACGGTCATGCCCATTCATTTACCCTGAGTGTGGGGTTATTTGCAGTTATTTTTACATCATCAAGCAGAGCTGACTAGTTGTAACAGAGACATTATGGCCCGCATGTTTAAATATTAGCTCTCTGGCCCTTTAGGGAAGTTTGTTGACTCTTGAAGAAACTGGAGGCAAGGAGCCCCTAGTTTCTCCGACTTTGGGATTCTGGCAGTGAGCGCCCTGGGTGGGATGCACGGCTCTGACCATGAACTTGGCAGGTCCACGTGCCAGCCACCCTTCCACTCGTGCCTGAAGTCATCAGACAGCAGGGCTCAGAAACGATTCTGGCTTCCCTGCCCCCGACTCTCTGTCGGTGAAGAGTGACATTCAGCAGGACTTGAAACAAAATGAAGAGTGGGCTGGAGGGCGGGCGTCTCGACTGCTCCTCCTCTTTGCCCAGAGCCCCGTGTCCCGGGTCCTTCCCAGACTTGGCTCCTTGCTCTCCTTCGACTCCAAGGCTTCTCCTCAGACTAACTCTCTGTGATTCGGACACACTGAAAAAGCTTCAGGTTTCCTTTACTCTGATGACCTCGCCCATTTTATCTGAGGTCATTCTCCACCATCTCCCGTCAGCGGGATAACACCTGCCCGCCCATCCCGTGCCCATCAGTCTCTGCAGCCTGCTTTGCCAGTGCATTCGGTGGAACCTCACCCTGTGTAGCCATGCGTTTTCCTTCCTCTAAGGCAATTGCCTTGCCTCTTGCTTTTGCCTTCTTATCTTAACCGAACTGGATTTTCCCCACAGATAACCCCACAGAAGCTTTCTTCTTCCCACTCCTGCATCTCGGTGCCGAGGGGACAGACCTCTGCAGCGTGAGGACCCGCCATCTTGCTTCGACTTCTGCTTGTTTCAAATCTCTGCCACTGGCTTCTCCTTGACTCTCATGGATGACCTGACTGCCCCTCCTTCCTCAATGATCGTAGCTCAGCTTTTCCTTCTTCTGATGCAGGTCTTGACTTCCTCTCCAGTCAGAAAGTCAGCTCTGTAACCTGAATTTCACAACATTTGCTTTGAGACTGTCATTATCCCAGTAGATTCGTGGGGAGATGAAATGAGAACAGAAAGCATAGGCTCTTGGGAAACGAGGTGTGTTGTCCATGAGGACCCTCTCCTGGAAGAGCAGTTTGGTTGGTGCACACATTTCCAGGCTCAACCAGCCTTCCCTCAGGACGTTGTAGATCTCTGACATCCTGCATTTCTGAAGAAACATGAAACCAGTTTTCTTCTCAGCACTTTTTAGACAAACTGCTTCCCTGGCTTGGGGTGTGTCTCTGTGTTGACCTGTTTTCATTCATTCTGCCTGGTGAGACTTTTCATCCTGCAGATGTGGACCTTCCTTCCCCTTACAGAAGTTTCCCCCCATTCAGTTTTTGACGATTCCCCATGGTTTCCCGTGTCCCACAGCGCCCAGCGGTTGGGTTTCTGCATGAAGACAGACAGAGGGAGCATCACTCAGGAGCTTGTTGGACATGCAGATTCCCAGTCCCCACCCGACGAACGGAATCAGAGTTTGTGCCTTTACAAGATCCCTCAGGGATACGTGCGCACGTCACATTTTGAGCGGTGCTGCTTTCGTTCACTCTCACTCACATTTGACGTAAATGATTAAGGCCATCCAGCTGTCCCTGGACGGTCTTCTCACGAGTCCAGGCTTAGAAATCAAGTGTCCCTCTTGGAGGCAACACACCTCCCCGGGGATCCCTCTCCTTTATGCACTTATTCCATAGGGATATTTAGGTTTTTACTTTCCACTAACTTTTCATAACACCTTTAAATAGCAGCAGTTTTCCCAACTTGAAAAAACTTCACTGACCCCGTTGCCTCTTGCAGCCATCATCTTATGTCTCAACTGGCTTTTCCTGCCAAGTTTCTTGGACTCATGCAAAACAGGCTTTTCCTCTGCTTCTTTTTATACCTCCCTTCCTTTCCCTGGAATCTGGCTTGTCATCCATTCTGAAACACTTTCCTAAAAGGTCTTTGCAGCCTCTATTCTTTGGTTCCTTTTGCAGCTCTTTCCAGGTCTAGTCTGCCCTTGACATTCACGTCCCCTGGGCGTTTTCTTATCCCCTGAAGTGGGGATGCTGCCCTCATCAGGGTGACTTCCGCCTCCTGCCCTCTCTTAAATGCTCAGTTCAAACCTGGCCACTTAGAGTCTGTTCCTGACCTTCTGTTCTACGTTGAACGCTTGCAGCTGCCTGGCTCCTGTCCAGCCCTCCTGAGATTCTCACATACCTGAAACCCAGGCAGGTTTAACATGGGCTCCTTATCGCAGTGACCAGATTAGAAGCTAGTGGGGCAAGGACAAAGTGAGGCCACTGTGCATGCTTTCTCTGGTTGTTTCTACTGTCCGAGGGCCGCTGGACAAGCTGAAGCGCCCCCAAAGAAACACCTTTTTAATTTCACAGATGCTGTCCCCTTTCAGCATTATGGCCGGGGCGATGGCAGGCCCGAGGGGACTTCCTTCTAATTCACAGAGGCGCGCGTGGCACTAAGTCCGGTGCCGTCTTCCGCTCTTCCCTTCTCTCTG
>RJWH01004892.1:66890-92555 GCA_004363575.1 Solenodon paradoxus | reverse complement strand
GGTGTTGTACACGAGGGTTCAACCCCGGAGCTACCCGTCAGCCTTGAGCCCGGGATGTAACTTCTCTCTTGCCCATATCATTTCCCAAATACGCATATTCTCTCCTGAGCTTTTGTCAGAGTGAAGGCAGTTATAGCCATGACCCTTGCCTGTCCTTTCCCTGTATTCCAAGAGGTTACCACTCAGTTATATCAGTTTTCGGACCAGTCACTGCTGGCCTCACAATAGACTGAGGTTTTCTACAGCTAGGTTAGATCCCTGTCTAATCACTTATAAGTTCTGTAACTTGGGTTAGTTACTAAAATTGTTCAAGTCACAGTTTCTGGGCAAAAAACAAAGTCATTAATGGTATATCCTGCAGAAGTTGTTACGAGGGCTACGTGAGATAATGCATTTTAAGTGCTTAGAAGGCACACACAGAGTGCTCATCCAAGCTTGTGTTTCCAGTCTGATACTCACTGCATGAATGTGGCTCAGATATATTCCACTTTGTGTTCAGAACCCCAAGAGAGTCAGACTTGGGCTGGGGCCTTGTCCCTGTCTTTCCAAGGTGTCCATCTGGAAGCTTTTATCACCTTACTGCTCTCTCTCCCCATCTCTCCTTTTTAGTATTGTGAAGAGTGTCCCCAAATCAGCCTTAGGTAGAAGAACACTAGTGAGGACAAGTTGAAGAAGTAGCTAAAGGCAAGGAAAGGACACTGAGCTCTAACTTCTTCAAGTCCTAGCACCCAGTTTTGTGCCAAACTTGGGAGCTGGTCTGTAAAAATTTTACTGATTGATACTCTGAGAGGTCAGTGCTATCAAGTGACTGTCCCATAAATAGCAGCATCAAGACTGTCACCATACTTTGGAACCATAGTCCAGAATTCTACCCACTATAGATAGTAAGACAGCCATTTATGAATAACAAGTTGCTCACCGTTTTCACTCTCATAATAGGGTGCGGCGAGAGGCCTGGCCGTTAGAATTATGAGCTAGGCCAGGCCCCAAGGCTGCCAGGATCACAAGTTCAGAAAGTTGACTTTAGCCACCGCAGTGGACTAGTCCAGTCGTCAGAGAGAAGCCTGGGACTGATATGGTTCACCTCCTCTGAAGAGAAAAGTGGAGGTTTTTGGAAATGTGGAGGAAATGCCATAGGAGTTGTCAAATATCTGAAAACGAGTGGGGAGAAACAGAAAACTGCTTGTGCCGAAGCAGTAGATTTCCTTCCTTTAGTTTCATTCTCTAACCTTGAGTATTTAGGGAAAACTCAAGTTCAGGTCTAACTCCAGTCACCTAGAGCTGCTGTCTTGTAGTAGAGTAAGAAATTGAACCAGAACAGATTTCATTTAACCTTTCAAAAGTGAGATTTTCACACACTGACCTTCTTGACTTCAAGGAGTACAAGGGAACTCTGGATTCTCTGCTGCTCATGTAAATGAGACGTGGGAGGGGAGCGTCTCGGATGACGGCCTCCTGTTTGCTTTGCCTGGAGAGTGTATGGTAGGATTCACATGTGGAAATCTGCAGATACAGATAGGAATTTTCAGATCATCTTGCCTAGTGTTAAATGGAATGACCATATTTCTGTTCCGGGGGACTTCATTCAATTGCTTTTTTGAAGCATCATAGAAAAATTCTCAAAGCCTGGATTCCAAAAAATACTACTACTAATAAAAATTTGAGTATTGGCATTTCGTAAGGAATGAATGTTGGTTTGTTTTGTGCCTGCCACACATCGGGTCGATTTGCCAGCACCTTTGATGTGTTGGTCTTAGCTTCATTTTGAAAAAAACAGTGTATATAGCATTTTGTCCTGTTTCAAAACCCATCTGGCTCTGGGTGCTCCCTCAAAAAAAAATTTTGTTTTTAACTATGCTCCAGCATATTATAACTCCTACGGTAAGTGGTTTTGTGAAGTACGTCATCCCAAGAAGGTTCTCGGCCTCACCCCATGGTCTCAGTCTTCTTGACTGTCTCGAGAAGCTCTTTATGCTGTTGGGAACCTAGATGATTTGCTAGCCCAGCTCTCAGGAGCCTGGCATAGTAGTCCTTCAGTCTCTATCGACCAGCAGCGAATGTTAAAGAATCATGGCAGGAAAAAAAAAGCACACACAGCTCAGGATTTATGTCTATGTCCACTAAGCATTTAAAAATCAAGTGGATGAAGTAAGTCACAGAAAATTTTTTTTTGGAGAATAATTTCCCTCAACTACAAGCTTTCTATTTAGTGATGTTTAAAAGCCATTCTGTTCAGGAGCTGATCAGCAAAGAAAGATTAAAGGAGAAACCTAGAGTCAAGAAAAAGACCTATTTAAAATTTCACAGTGGAATGAATTCTCATGCAAATGTGTACGCAGCGGTTTTGCACAGTGGTTCTGAAACCTTTTGGTCTCTGAGACACTGTGCAGTCTTAAATTAGCGAGGGTGCCAGAGAGCTTTTTCTATGTGGTATATAAGTATTCATATTAAAACAGACATTTACATGCTGTTGGAATTTCAATAAGAATTGCACTACAGCTATAGGTGACTTAGGATCTTATGGAAAATTTAATAATATTAATTATTGAAAACATGATATCTTTTCCATTGTTTATCTTTAATTTCATCAAGGTCTTGTAGTTTTCGTTGTACATCTTACACCTCTTTAGTTAAATTTATTATTATTCTCTGTGCAACTGTAAATGGAATTTTTATTCTCTTTCTGATAGTTCATTCGTGTATAAAAATGCAACTGATTTTTATATATTGATTTTTAAAATCTTGTTTTCAAATTTTATTGAAGGAACATTGTTTCATAGCATAGGCTTAAAGTGTGCATCAGTGTAAATCACACATCTGTATATAGTAAATTAAGTTTACCACCATCAAAACAAAAATCTTGAGACTTTACAAAGGATTGCCTCATTTATAAATAACAAAAAATGTGGAAATGCTGTTATAAATAAAAATAGTAATAAAATAAATACTATAGCAAAATAATACTTTATGAAAAATAGCTATATAGTACAAAGAAATTGTTTAGTAAGAACAGCAGTATTTTACGTTTTTGCAAATGTCTTTAATGTCTGGATTAGGTGTCAACTGGGTTCTCCTGTCACTTCTCTGTCTAATCTATTGTGATTTGTTGTCTTGGTGGAAGTAAAGGAAAAACATTTGACTTTACACAGGTAATGTAGTTGGAAAAGGTAGAAGTATCTTAATAACTTTCCCATTAGTAGGGTATATATCACTATACCAAACCTTCAAATGTGGTAATTTCTTAAAAGGTTATTTCCAATGTGTAATCTGAAACCAAATCATTAAACTTTATACTCTGGTACACTAGAAGCCATTATCTTGAATGATGCGTGGCTCAACAATGAGCATATGTTACTTTTTGAGAGATAGTGTTTGCATCTTGAAAATTTAAATTTATATGCGGTAAAATGCACTCTTTGGTGTGTAGTTATGAATGTTGATAAATGCAAAGAATCGTGTAACTGCTACTAAAATCAAGATGTAAAACACTTCCGTCACTCAGTACCCCTTCCCACAATTCCCCTGTGCTGCTGCTTTGAGTTGTTATTCTTTTAAATTAGATTCATTCCAATGACCAACCTCATCTATCATATGTAGATTGGTACCACTTTTGCTTATAAAGCTTCATGTTTTCTGACATATTTGATCTGGGCCCCACCATGCTAAATGTCACCTTTCCCAGAAAGGTGCAAAATGAAACTTTATGGCTTCTTAGCTAAGAGTGGGTAGGTACTTAATCTGTGAGTCTAAAATGAACTTCTATGGATTATTTTTATTTAAAGGAAAAGTGCAGGCAAGAATGCAGGTGAGTATAGGTAGGTAGACAAGAAGAGTGAGGAGAAACATTTCCATTTATTTTATTGAGTTGTTTATCTTGGTTCTTAACCCCGGCCCCAGGTCTCTAAACTGGGTCTATGGATGTTTGTGGACTCTGTCTGGTGGCCTTATCCACTAGGACACCAGGGCACGCCTAAAATGACATTCTAAGGATAATTTCCCCCTAAGATCATGGAGAAAATTCTAACATTTCTGTTGAAACTTCATCACTAGAGAAATGTTAGCTCTGAGAATATCATCAACTCCTAATGTAAAGAGTTTCTTTGGTTACTGAAGACAGAACCACAAAAGCATAAGCAGTTCCAACAACTTTCTAGAAATTAATCTTCGCTATTGAGCTGCTTAAAAGAGCAGCTTATTTTTTCTGTATTCTTATGTGCATCCATTTTAATCTACCTATGTCTAGCAGAGTTAGTCATTTTACAAATTCTAGCACATGTATGTATTCATGTTACCACCACTATAATCAGGGATCAAAATAGCATACCCAAGGTATGTGCCCTTCAGAGGCGAAGACCTAACCATTGCTCCACCAGGGTGCACCTTTAGTGCTGTCTTTGCAAGAATGTCATGGAAATGGAATTATTACAGTGTACAACCTCTGAGACTGTCTTCTTTCACTTAGTTTGTTCCTTTAATTGCTGAATGCTGATCCACCATTTAAGGATTAACTATTTGTT
This sequence comes from Solenodon paradoxus, assembly GCA_004363575.1. Taxonomy (NCBI): domain Eukaryota; kingdom Metazoa; phylum Chordata; class Mammalia; order Eulipotyphla; family Solenodontidae; genus Solenodon; species Solenodon paradoxus. The sequence continues at coordinate 88,038 of RJWH01004892.1, read as the reverse complement.
TGATCAGTTCACCTATTGGAAGATATTTGAGTTATTTCCAGTTTGAGGTTATTACGGATTCACCTTCTACGGGCATTTGTTTATTGATTTTGCGTGAGTTACATTTTCACTTTTCTAGGAGTAGAATTGCTTACCCTGTAAGACATTGTTGAATTTTTTCAGAATAGCAGTACCATTTCTCATTCTCATCAGCAGCATATGAGAGTTCCCATTTCTGGACATCCTCAGTGGCACTTGGTATGTTGGTATTTTTTATTTTAGCCATTCTCGTAAGTGTGAGTGGTATCTCATGGTTTTAATTTGCTTTTTCCAGGTGACTAGTGATTTTGAATATCTTTTCATATATTTCTTTGCTATCCTTCTAAATTATGTGGTGACTTATCTAAATTTTCTCCATTTTTTAATTTGAATTTTTACTTTTGAGTTCTTTATAATTCTAGGTGCAGGCCCTTTGTTGGATCTGTGATTGGCAAATATTCTCTCCCAGTATGTTTCTTTTCTCTCTATTCTCTTAGTGGTTTGTTTCACAGAATAAAACTTTAATTTTAACTAAGTACCATTTTTTCCTCTTATAGATCATGGTTTTGGTCTTGTGTAAGAACTCAAATTTTACATTTGTCTGTGATCCATTTTGAGACCATATTTTCTGTATAAGGTGTCAGGCTTAGGATAGGATTCTTTTGCAGTGGAGGTCCAGTGGTTCCAACGCCACTTACAAAAAAGACTTATTCCTCCATTGAATTATTTTTGTATCCTTGCCAAAAAATAAAAAAATGAGAATACTTATGTGGGTCCATTTCTGGGCCCTCTGTTTTCCATTGTGATCTGTGTTTATCCCTTGGTTAATTTTACAACCCTCAGTAAGGTAGTTTTATAATAAATCTCAGTAGTATGATTCCTCCCTTTACTTTTTTCAAAAAATGCTTTATTCTCGTTCTTTTGCCTTTCCATATAAATTTGAGCCTGCTTGTCTTTAATTGACAAAATAATCCTGCTGGAATTGTTATGGGAGTTGTGTTAACTCTGTCACTTTGGGGAGAGTTGACCTCTTTGTTATGTTGGCTTCCAATCCATGAACATGGTATTTCTCTCCATTTATTTAGATTTTCTTTTCTTTTTTTTCTTTCCCACTTAGTAGTTTTCAGCATACACAATTTGTTAGAGTATACCTCGGATTTTTCTGGAGAAAAATTATTTTTAATTGTGATTTCCAACTGTATTTTTAGTATACAGAAATACAATTATATAAATTTTTCTTCTGAGATTTCTATAGTTCTTAGAGCTATAGGTGAATATTTGAGTCTCAAAAGAATAGTAGAGATCCATGAAACATTAAAAATAATCTAAGTATATAATTAGATTATATACTATATATATATATCTGTCTATTTATCTATATAAAATATATAGATATATAAGTATATAATTAACATCTAGCTCTTAAAATGTTTTTCATAAATTTTTATCTTTGACCCAAATTATAATCATGCTGAGTTGTTTTTCTTTAAAACACCAGGTTATATAGTATAATATTACTTATATAAAATGTGTGTGTATACTTAAACAGATTTTAGAATGATATTTATGTAAAAATAATTCTGAGTAGTGGAAAGTTCAGTTTTTTACTTTTTCCATACTGGTTTCTCTACTTGAATATTTCACAGTAGGCATGTATTGTTTTAATCCGAACAATGAGGCTGCTTAAAAGAGAAAAAGAAAACAGTGAATATGAATATGGCCCTTGCCATATATATGGTCCTTGTGGATAGTACTATTTGAAAATTGTCCTAGAAACCCGGATCTTTCACCAACCATTTTGCAATTCTCAAATTTTATATTCGAAGCCAGAGGAACATTCAAAGACAGATGAAACATTCTGAGAAGTCAGTGTTTAGAACTTTTCCACTGCCGCATTTCTTTTTATCATATGCTCTTTCTCCGTATCAAGCAAAAACAGGGAATCTCAGTCTTGGTTGCACGTTGTGTCACCTAAGCTGATGGCTCAGCCTACCCAGGACATTAGAGTTTCTGAAGGCAGGTTCAGGGCAGCAGCTAACAGTGTGTTACATTCCCCAGGTGATTACTAAACTGTCGAAAAGACACACATTGAGGAGCTCTAATATAACGATCATGAGATAATAAATAACCACTAAGTATTTTAAATGTGATTTCTATATGTGAAGTGCATGATTATTATGTATATGATTTCTATTTCTATAGATTATATACAACAATATGAAAATAAGCTATACATGCTTTCTTCCCTGAATCATGCTAAATAATGTACTTATAAATAAAAAGAGAATAAAATTTCTAAAAGAAGATAAGTTCTGATGTGACCAAAATAATTTTATAAAAGCAGAAAACCCATTGCATCTTTAAGAGTTCCATGCTTTTTGTGAGAATTTGCCATCCTTGCTAAGTCTTCAGGTGTATCGCTGACGCTTGACAAATGGCAGATAATTAGCATTGCTCAACCTTGTCTCTACTATGTTGTGGATATGATTGTGTAAACCTAGGCTGAGGCGTATTTGTATATAGAAATGTCATCTTCCCTGTATCTCTTCTAGAAGTCTCCTGTATAATAATTTCGTGACATCACCTTATCCTGCGCATGCTGAGGTATTATGTTCTTTACAACCTGTAATGTCATTCTGCGATCTGCAGTCCTCTCACCACCCTCTCCGTCTTGACTGTGACTCACCCTAGCTCTTTTTGAGTAGTTTCAGTTTCTCATCTGTAGGAAGCACTAAGTTCTGCGCAGGCCTAGCACTTTATGAGCAGGGCCCAAGAATCAAAGTGGGAGTGGAGACGCAGTTGAAAGGTACAGAGTTGCAGTTAGGTAGGAGGAGTGAGTCAAGAGTTGGAGTCTACAGAGCCCGCGTACGGCCTGATGTCTCCAGGGAATAACACCGTATTGGAGACTGGAAATTTGCTGAGAGGTTTCAGGTGCTTTCGTCACAAAAGGGAAGAAAATTAATTTTGAACTGGATTGTAATTACCTTAGCTCTAGTCGTGTGATAGGCCTTAAATATGCGTGGGGTTGGTTTTGTTTTTTTTTGTTTTTATTTTTTTTTTGAATTAAAAGTCCCTAGGATGCATTTCCCAGTGCTGCCCAGAGGAATCGGATGACGGTAGTGGAATTCTGTAACTTTTTCACTATACGGCAGCTTGAATGGAACTCGCCTACTGTCCATCTTTTTTAATGTTTTGGTTGGTCTCCTTCAGTGCTCCTGTGGAAAGTTTGAAAACCTTGCAAAATGCTTTATTTCATTCCCCGTTTGTAGGGCTGTCAGAACCCTCCTCCCTAAACACTGTTTTTTTCCTGGTCTTGTCTACCAGTAGCATTTTATGTGCCTTGAAGAAAAGATGCAAGTGAATTTGAAAGGAGAAGATTCCATTATGTTACCCTAACCTAATTTGATTCTCACAATAATCTTGAGTAGTAGTACACAGTGATACCTTCAGTATATCCCAACTTGGGATACTAGAGTTCTGCAGGTTGCCCAGATTGGCTAGTCCAGTGTTATATTACTGGATTTCTCCAATTTTCACCTTGCCTTTTCCTCCATTCCTACTACCTGTAGCTTTTTAATTGGCCTTCCTATCTTGATCGCTTTCCTTATCAGTTCATTCTCCACAGATTCCAGGATCGCCTTTCAAAAATAGACTTACTAAGCAATATCCCCATTTAGCTCAAAAATCTTCAGTGGATTCTCATTTCTTACAAATTGAAATGTGGATGTCATAGAGTTACCTTAGTCCCCGAGCCAGCCTTGCTACCTTCTCACCGTCCCCTGGGGGCCAGCTGCCCACCACAACGAAGAAGTTGGTATTCCTCAAAACCCCACTTGCTTCCCCATCAAGGTTCTCTTAGCACTGGGCAGTCGATCACTTTGCTGTTAACGCTGTAGCTGCCCAGCACACGGGTTCAAGAAGCCCTCGGCGCTACGTGGGAGCACGTGTATTTGTCTGTTTCTGTTTCCCTGGCCTCAACACACAAATGCTCTCTTGGAGAAGAATAGTGGGAACTAGCTGGCTTTTGTCTTCTGTTAAAGTGTTGTCCTATTTACTGGTCATCACGTGCTCAGGGGCACTGATGCTATGTTAGGGAAAATCACCGTAGACAGGAAAGTGGCTGATAATAGAAAGGGAAATTCAGACTTCTGGAGGTGGCTCAGGAAAATTCATCATATCCAATCTTCTCTTAATGCAGTGAAATCCCTCTCCCTGTTCCTGATTTAACTGGTGGTTATGGTGATACTGGCAGAAGAATTTAGCAGTAAATTCATAGAACTGGACGGCGTTGAGTTAAAGGGACCTTTGTCTACCTCAAAATGGTTGTTTCCTATTTTTAAAAGATAGCTTGAGTTTGGGCTTCAGAATTGAATGCTTTTGGAGTATAGTAGTGCAGCCTTCCATTCCCATTCTGAATGTGGTAGTAAAGGTAAACTGTAGGAATAAACTGGAACCGGGGAATGAACATAAGTCGAGAGGGCATTTGTTGTCACAGCACCGCTAGCAGTCAGTAGCACAGCTGTGCCTGTTACTGCTTTCCTCCCCTTTTCTTTACAGGTAGAGTGAAGTGCAGTTCACAATACTTGGAACCTTACAAAGGACATCTCATTAAGCAGATACTAAACCTAAAACAAAAGGGTACATGCTGGTTAGCAGTCTGGTCTGAGCAGCATCACAATGGGGGCAGCATTAACCCCCTCACCCCTTCGAAGTCCTACAGTGACTCCCACTACCCCCACCCGCCCCGTTGGGGCCAAGAGCAAATAACTTTCCTGTCTGCGTTTACAATCAAAGTTGTTTTATTATATTAAACTGCCAGGACCATTCTCTTGACAGGAGACCCTTAAAACACCTATTATTGTGCCAGGGACTCGGTAGACACTGTTTGCTCTGAAGTCACACATACTAGGAGCGTCCAAATTCCCATTTCTGTGTTGCTGAGCATTTTCTGGGTCTTTGGTGATCTTTAGGTGATTTCAGGCCATCATGACATGTTTATGTCTGCCATCTATCAAGATGTTTATTTTCTAGAAAATATAGACTGTTAGGAAGACACAAACTAGGGATTGGTAATGTTTTAAGAAAAAAAATCAGGTGCGTCTTTTAGAAGTTCAGGGAACTTCTTTTGTTTGTTGAATTTTTAAGTAAGGTGAATGTGCTGTCCAATTGTTGCCTGTCCAGAGAATCTGCTTTAAGCCAAATTTTAGCTACATAACTGTTAACATAGTGTTTGTGAAAGCTGGTTCTAAGCACTTCTTATTTTTCCCGATGGTGTGGCTAATTGGCCATAGTAAAAATTGTATAAAATATATAGTTGCATCTTTATGTTTTTATAAAATAACATTTATGATCTAAACGTTTTTTTTTTTTTTTTAAATCTGATAATGCTGGTTATATACACACATTTTTTTTAAAGTCAGAAATCATTCCTTTTCTTCTAAAGTAGACAATCAAAATAAGCAGGTTGAAGAGATGGATTTAAGACAGCAAAATTGTTATATCTTCAGCTGTGTTAAAAGAAGTACTGTACCTTGGACCAGAAAACGTGTATTAGCGATGGTTCGGTTAGTGACTGCAAAAGCAAAATAAATACCATAGTGTAAAATACAGTTCCACATCACAGCATGTTTGGCCATTTCAAACATCAGAATTTAGGGAGCACTTAGTCCTAAAATGTGTTCTGCCCCTTTACATGAAAATGCATTAAGGAAATCTTAAAATGTCTTCTTTTTTTCTCTCTCTGATTGCTGGTGGGGAGCTGTTTGGTCAGGTTTTGTTGTTGATGTTTGTTTTCTAGGGTATTGGAGGGAGTAGTGTTTGTCATAAGCCTATCCCCCCAAAGTTGCCATCTTTCTCTTCTTCAAAACTTCAGCTGCTATACAATCTTTGCAAAATAAAGCTGCATTCTCGTTTGTTTTGGATATGAGATTGATCAGGACATCGCCTTTTAATGGAATAACGAGTTAAATGAACTTGAATAGGGATATTTTCTTTCCTCTTGTAGAGTTAATCTTTAAACATTCTCTATGTTTAGAATAAAGGTACTGTTAAAGACCCCAGATTGCAAAAGCAGCGCCACTTCTTCTTAGAGATTTGGGGCAATCCTCTGATGTGTAATTGCTTTTATATCAGTCACAAGAAAGAGACAAGAATGCGCTTTCCTTGAACTTAACAGTTTGGGCAATTTTCTATAATCCAGTAAATACAAATTGTAGCTTGATTATTCATCTACGTCTGTCAAGCAAATTTTAATGGATGAATGAATGAGTCAAATCTATGCATGGGAATATACAAATGTGCAAAATATGGGTCTAATTACCAGGCTGCTGAATTTACACAAGGTCAGGTAAACAAGGCACCAGTGTAATGATTATTAATTGTTAATAATGCCTTTGGGAAAACATCCACATTTTCCTTCTGAATACCCAACAGTTTGCCTTTCTAGTCATTTTAAACTCTGAACATTTTAGCTGGTCTAAAGACACAAAAACATTTTTAACACTATTTTTCTTCTTTGCTTATGGTTGCTTACTAATTCTTTTAGAATAGCAAAATGTAATATAATTTTCAGGACCCTGTTGAAAATCACAGTTTAATATGATAGAGAATTAAAGGGGGTACCACAGCAGAAGGAAATAGCTGCTCTCTTTTGTCTTCATTGAAGGGATAATCATGCCCCCCCACCCCCCCAATCTTCCACCCTCTTTTCAAACATAATCGACATTCTAAAACACAAAACCAAGGTAGTGATAAAGGAAAGGAAATCAAAGGAGGCATATTTCCCTTCTATTTACCATAGTAAGTCAACATTTGACTCTGCCTTGATATTCTATAAAATGAATGTTGGAAAAGAATAATATCAATGAGTACTCTCCCATCCAAATGCCCAAGGGCTGAAATAATTGAGGGAATACCTGCCGAGGTTTTTCTTAGTTCAGTAACTCTTGATCACTGTGCAGTTTTATAGCTGTGCTATCATTAAGGGCTCTCCATGTCTGGAAGGACACCCCGCCTCCCAGCTTTAATCCAGAAGTCATAAATTGTAGATCTAACGTGTCGTCTGTGGGTCACCCAGGCGAAAACACTGCATCTTGAGAAAGCTATCTTTCTGCCACTGGGCTTTGAAAATCTTTTGAATATTTTGCATTAATGGTGCTGCTGCAGTCTCTTGCTGGGCTGTCTTCCCATCCTCATGAACTCCGCATTCAGAAGTTTCCCTGCAACTAATGTCAGCGTTCTTCTCTGTTCTAGGCCTCCCTGCCCACTGCATACCCACAGTGAACATTACATGAGTACAGACACCTTCCTTTTTGCTTTTTTTCCCCCCTTTAGAACTTTCACATATTGCTTGTATCCACTTTCTTTAAGGGAGAGTGATAGTTCAATCTCATTTCTTCGAAATTTTCAGCTTTTTTTTTTTTTCCGGAACTCTATTTTTTAATCATAGTTGCCCTTTGTGGGTTAGATTATACCGGCTGTAAGCCAAATGGATTTGGACCGTTTTTTTGACCTTAGCTCTGTAGGTGGCATCCTATCCTTTTTTATAGTCCACTCTAGAATGTAACGGTCATACTTTATACACACTCAGGGGTACTGTTGTGATTTGATTAAATCTATGTAGAATTATAGCCCAGCTCTGTGTTCTGGCATTTGAGATATTATATAATCTAACCTTCCCCACAGACTCTCCCATCGAGCAGCACTGTCCAAATCACTCTTCATCCAGACAGATCTTATTTTTCCACAACTGTTGGCATTGCTCTCACCCACTTGCCATGTCTCTCTGTTTCAATTCTCCTCAGCCTTTAAGCCCCAAGCCTGTATCAGTTCCAGGAAGCCTTTCATCAGCATCATGCCATAGAAGTTTTTCCTCTTGGAATTCTTAGAGAACTTGGAATATATAACTTTTCTCTCACAATTTCTTTAATGCAGTCTCATATAGTTGGAGTTTTTTATTTGGCAAATCATTTTATTCCCTCTAAGATTGTAGGCTACTAGAGAGCAGGAGAAAGAAGAAAAGCTAATATTTTTTGAGCTGTCAAACCCTTGTCTAAGCACTTTTTACATCGATGTTATCATTTAATTCTCGTAGCAAGCCTGTGAGGTGGGTGATGGTTTTCCGTGTTTGCAGATAAAGAAACTGAATCTTGCGTAAGAAACTCAGACAGTGTTAGAAGAATAATACGTTGTAAAGCTAGGATCTAATCTGGGCCTCTGATATCAAGCCCATATACTGTTTTCAAGAAGCCTTCACCACGTAAGAGTGACGGTTTGCATCCTACTGTATCAAATTACTAGAAAATTCAAGTGCCAACATAGGTGTTCGATAGTGGTTGCATTATTACTGTGGAAGTCTTAATTGCTTCAACTGCATTTCTTTTACTCATCTGCTAATGGTAATGTGGGTGAGCCAGAAAATAGCCATAGTCTTAGGAAGGACCTTCCACATGCTCAGAGATGACTAACACTTTGACAGTCATACTCCCACCGGAAGATCATTGACTTGAGACAAATTCTTTTCTTTTCTGTTTGTCTGTTTTTAAGCTTTTCTCTTATTGATCCCAACATCCATTGGTACTGTTAAATGTCACTCTTCTCATTTACTATTTGCATTTCATATTTAAGAAAGTAAATTTCATTGTGATAGCATGAATAATTTACGCTTCCCTCAGGGAACTATTAAAACACCAGAGGTTGAAAAAATATGCATGTTGTAAAGTTTATATGAAAGCTAAGGAATATTTTCTCCTGGCCCGGAGTCTTTACTCCAGTAGGAAGCCTGGGCACTTACTAGAAAGCTATGATCTTACTTCAGTTTAGGACCCTGGCCAAGTTTGTAATTTTGTCTATAGATAAAGAGAATTGGCATTTTTATCTTTCATTTAAAAAAATAGGCCTTTTTACTTTGGGGGTTACATTTTAATTTAAAGCAGGGTATTATTTTGGAGAGAATTTTTATTCTTGAAACGTTAGTAGTTATAGGATTAGTAGGAAGATCCCCCAACCTAAGAATGGAAAGGAATTTCGATTTGATGAACACAGGCAATGTGACTGAGCTTTGGGTGACAAAAATGTGATCTGTTTTAGGTATCTGAGATTTCTTAACAACTTCTGTGCATATTGATAAGTTCAATCTATTTTGCAAACAGTTACTAATGCCATAATGCATTTTTCCAGATCTTCCATCTCAATTTTTTTTTTTACTATTATTGATTGAGGATTCAGTTGAGAAATGTGTTTAGAACCCCGCTTTCTGTGGTAATCACAGAAGTCAGTGGGAAGACAAGAAAATTGTATTGAAAGAAATTGTGTGCGTGTGTGTTTTGTGTTTCAGCATAGATTATCTCTGCCAAAATAATAGCTGTTATTTCGTTCTTGTCATATTAGTGGCCCAGAGGTTGCCACTTCTCCTTTTGCCTCAGTTTTGCTGCTGACCACTGGCTATTACCCCCAGCAAGAAGACCTTTTTAATTGAATGTCCAAATTTGAGTGATTCTTGTCCTCATACCGTTGTAATTTTGATCCATTTCAAATTGGAGGACCCTCCATTATGACCCCTCACCTCCACACAACAGCCCTTTAACATTCAGGGACTTTGAAACTTCACTTCTGTTTAGAATTTCATATCATGCCCATCATGGGGGGGAAAGATGGAAAATGTATACGCTGAGCCTATAGGACTTCCTGCAGTGCTTATTAATCCTTTATGGATCATTTGAAATGTTTCTAGTTTATTTAAGCTTTGCTGCTTGTATCAGATTGTTCCTACGAAAAAAGAAAAAGTGATCATGCTTTGAATTTTTAAAAATGATCTCACTTTCAAGCAAAAGCACTTTTATGCTCCATTAAAGTTGAATTTGCCAAACTCTTACATCGCATTAACACAAGCTTTACTGGATAGATAGATGTGTTGTTGAAAGACTGACTTGAACTTTACCAAACTGCATATTAAGATTTTTATCTTTATACTTCTTATTTCTTAAATTATTTTAAAATAGACTAGTAAAACAGAGTAGACTTGGCCAAATGTACTACATTAATGGCCAAATAATTTTTCCATCCTGTTTAAAATATTAATATAGGCTGTAAGTCAGTTGTTTTGAGTATGAAGCTAAAATAAACAAAGCTTGTTTGAGCAAGTAAGTTTACATTTTTTTTTTCATATTTGTTTCAAATAGTATCGATCTTAAACTTATGCTTTTGTTTCTTGAAATTTCTATGTGATTTAGTCATTTTGACATTTCTAATTTTTACTCAAGTTTATCATGTACTCAGTATTTTTCTGAAAATTTTAGTAAAATTGAATAATGACTCAGTTTTTCCCTTTACAGTGTAGTGGCTTAAAAAAAAATAGGTACAGGGCAATTTGCCCATTGTGAATTGTGTTTATATTCTTTGTAATTATTTATTTCATGAAGCTCTTAACTTGGAAATAATCTCCAAATATACATCCTTTTACCTGCAGTTACTTCAAAATTTCCAGCCTCATTTGTGCCATTCTTCCTGGCTCCTTAACACCATTTATAAGAACTTGGTCTCTCCTTTGTGTCTCCTTAGCTTTGAGGTTTTAATTTAATGTGTTTGTTCTTCAGAACGATTATATGTTAGTTTTCTACTTGAAATGACTTTCTGTATTTTTAATACTGTTTTTTAATGCAATACCAGGTTTTATTTTATCCAAAAATATGTATCGTGCTCTTTAAAAAGCAGTAATTTGCATTAACATTTATAGTGACCTTGCAAAAATAATACATATTTAAATGGTAAGAAAATATTATTTAATATCAAACTAAATCTTTTTCAGCTCTCATGGATTCCACTTTTTTTTTTTAAGCTGTTGAGTCACTGGGGTTCTTAAGAAGGAAAATGTCTTTTCAGGAAATTACCTTTTTAAGGCAAACAACAAATTGTACACACAGAGGGAAAGGAGACCCTTTTATGTGCCTTGTAGAGGGATAAAAATCCAAACAGCTATACAAAATATTTAGCAAGTTATTTTAATGTTACAGCTCACCTTTTTGAGAGCTCGATGGTACCTTGTTAGTAAGAAACGGTATTAACTTTGACTTCTAATGTAAGAATCTGTGCTGAATTCATTTTTCACTAATTCATTTTATTCTTGTCTCCTAGTGTTTCTGTGACCTTTCAGAAATGCGTGGGTCTTATTTTGTGCTCCACAAAAGCTGCCCCTTAGGCTGCACTGAATAACACCGAGTTGAATTATGAACATAATGGTAGTTCTCTGTGGCATTTCCAGTGGAAGCTGACTTTTTCAGTCTGCTAAATTCATAAGTGAAGTGCTTTTTTAATGTTGTCCATGTTAGGGCAAAGGTTACATTATGCTGGACTTCTCTTCACAGGCAAACACTGAGATTCATTTTGGTTGTTTAGTAGAAGGTTATGTTCTCATGTTTTCATTCTTTAGTCAACGTACATGACTCCGGATCATTTTGCTGCTTTCAGACAGGGCTTACATACTTCTAAAATAGTTCATAAATTGCCAGTTGTATGACGGAACCAAAAATCATCCTGGGTTTAAAAACAAACAGACCTTGAGATGCCATGTGACTTCCCAAAATCATGCTCTTCAAGAAAGTCGCGGATGACACTGTCTGAACCCTCTGAGGAATTCTTGGCTCCCAGCAGAAAGCCTGGTTACCCGCAACAAAGTGGGTATGGGAACTTCTTTTAACTTGAAGCGTAGGCTTTCTAAAAATGTCTTTGCCTGATAGTGGCCACCAAACTGTTAGCTTTCATCAACCAAAAACAACAGAGCTTTTCATTCAGTAATGAATGTAATCATCGGCAGGTTATCTGCTGGAAAGGGATAGAAAAGATGTGTTTTCCATTTACCAAGAAAATGATCACCTCATACTCCCTAAGTAATTCAGCACCAGACAGTGAAACAAGCATTCTGAGGAAAGATTTAATTTATTTTTATTTTCTTTTTATTGAAGGAACATTGCACCATAACATTATTCAGGCTGTCCTAACTCAACATCTGTCTGTAATACATTGAGTTCACCACCAGACCAGTTCTTCCTTCACCATATCATTGATCCCTTTTACCTCATTTGCCCCTGCCTCCCCGACAAGCTATTTTAAGAGGAAAAGCCCACAGACACTGTGTTGCATGTTGTCAGGAAAGAAGACTTCAGAGTCTGCAGGTGGGAATTGTATTTTTTTTATCCATCTTTACCGTTTTAGGGCAGCCTGAACTCATTGGTTCCACGTGATGCTTACATTATCATCCCCTGCAAGAGGATCCATGGAGGGCACCCCTGAAGTCTCCTTTCTGGGTGAAGGGCCCCACTGGGGCCCCTAAAGCAGTGAGGGGGAGGGTAGAACTCTGAGTTGACTCCTGTTCAGTCCATGTTGCCACAGGGCTTCTTTATATGCCTCCTCCTAGGAGGTGTTGAGAGACCAGAGGAGAAGGTTATCTCAACTCTTAGAAGTGGCCTAGCCTGAAGGAGGCCCAGTGTTCAAGCTTCTGAATGAATCTTGATATCATAGAGTTGCATTCCTTCCCTTTAAAATCAGGTTATGGTAGGCCAACAGGGGCTCAAAACCAAATGCTAGACCCCAGCCCTTGGGAATTGAGGGCCTGACCTGTGGTTACTCTTCTGTCTCCCTTTCTTCTCTTCTTTCCTCCATCCTCAGAATTCTCTTAATCTGTGTTATCACATTGGAGTCTCCATGCTGGCTCTTGCACTCCAGTGAGACAGTTGAAGCTATGTCTTAAATATAAGTCCAGCATGTTGTTCGCCCCTACAGAAACTGTTTGATTATTAAATTTAATTCACGCAAATGTGTGAAAAATACAACTCACTTGCTGGAGAGGGTTTACTTTCAATACTATTCGGATAATGGTGTTCCTGGTCTAGGCAGCCAGCATAGCAGCTGGGCTAGATGCCTAGGGAATCAGTTTGCCAGGCAGGTGAATAACTGTATCCCCTCTCCAGGTACCCATGCCCACATGGTTTTGTGATCCTGTCGTCCCAGTGACACTGTCACTGGCATTTGAGTGGAGAGGCCTCCTCATTTCATATTGGTATGGAAAATGCCTCAAGGGTTTGGTCACCTTGACAAGGGGCCTTTTCTGTGTTTGGTAGCTACGTGTCAGGCTTGTGGCCAATTAGCCTGGCATCTTAGTCGTCCTCTTCTTATTCATCAAATCCGTTCTGTTACAAGAGGCTTTCCTTCCTCAAGAATAGTTTGAGCTCTAGCACATGTAAATGCAAATCTCTGCTGGTTCGTAAAATACAAGGTCTTTGTCTTTGAGGATGTTCCCAGGGAAGGAGTGTTGATTAGGTGGAGACTTCTCTGTTCTTAGTCAATGAATAGTCTACTCCAGCTCCATTTTCTGCTTTCCTGGTGGAACACTCAGTGACTGGACTTTAATTTACCATATCAAACATGAAAGCTGAGTTTCCCAGCAGCATTTCCCAAGCCCCAGAATGGAACCAGAAGAAGGGCAGCGGACTAGCAAATGAATGGGCTTGCCTAAGGTAATCTCAGCAAACCTGGGAGGCAGTCATGTTTGCTCCAGATGGAGGAGACATGAAAACAGATCCGAGGTTTGTTAGAAGAGTCAGAACGAGGTTGAGATTGCTGGGGAACTGATAAGAATTTCTCTTTGAACCTGTTTCAGCAACACAAGAACATCTGCTAAGGTAGACAGTGTTTTCTTTAGAGCTCCTTTTCCCTATGCTTCTTGTAATTTAGAAAATGTAGGCCTTGGAAATATATCTACAAATTAGACAGTAATCTTAGTAATGTAAGTATTCAGAAGAGCATAGAATATTTTGGGTTTTTTGAGGGGTAGAATAATGGGCAAATGTCAGGTTTAGCCACTCCGTGTGTGTGTGTGTGATATGTCATTCCAGCTCTCTATCTCAACTTGGCTTCTTTATGTTGCTCAACTTGAGAGTGTGTGCTGTTTAGCCTCATACTTTATATTTATTAAACCTTATTTATATAAGTGCATGACCACTTTCACAGCCACACCGTGGAGGACTTTCTAAAGCCCAGATTTCCGGGGTCCATCCAGGTACCCCATTCTAGGTCTAGACCTAGATAGCGTCTGAGAATTTTCATCTCTGGCAAGTTCCCAAGTGATGCTGATGTCGCTGGTCCAGGGACCACACTTTGAAAATCGCTGCTCTAGACATTCATTGAGGTCGCAACTCAGCCAGGAGCAGTTGGATGAAAACAGCAATAATATAAAATCCTAGCAGTTACGGTGGAGGGCTGAGATTTACTAGGAGGAAATGGTTTCACCGATAGGGACAGGTGTATGTTTTCCTCGTTTCAATTATGGATCCATCTTGAAAGCTTATGGAGAACTTCATATTTGGGGAGGGCTGTTTTTTGGGGTTTTTTTAATGCAGTGTCATAGAATTAGAGGTTTCTCGTGTTAGAATAGACCTTACATCCATCTAGCCTAGTTCAACACTCTTGTTTACGAAAGAATAGGCTGAAACTCCCAACATTAGATCTCTTGGACTTTCTTTCTTTTTTTTTTTTTTTCAATGGCAGAGCCAGAAGAATTGATGAAACTACGAGACCGTGTCTGGGAAAGAAGTTCTTTTTTCTTTTCCCCTGGCCCCAGGTCTCGAACCCAAGTCCCTGTTTTTCATAGCCGGCGTCTTAGCTATCCGAGTCACAGTGGGGCACAAGAAGGGAACTTTTAAAAGGACTAATTCTGCAAATATAAAAAGAATTATTTTAGTATTTAGTCAGTCAGTTAATATCTTTAGAGTAAATTCAACCCCAAAGTAGATTTTAGGCATTTTGAATTAGACATCTGTAGCGCTTTTAATAACAGTTTTTTTTTTTCAGTTGCATAGATTCCCTCAAGTGGCTTAGTTCTTGGGTCCACAGCCCTAGATCTTGGGAAATCTGATGCTAGAGGCAGCCCACTAGAAATTTAATAAATACTAAGTTGACAGTATTAGCTATTTATAATTAGAGAAGACAAAATTAATAATTATTGTGAGTCAAAGAGGGAAGTTATCATTATTTGCAGATCTCCATAAACCTGGAAAACCCAGTGAAATTAACCAACTGTCACAAACAAAAGAGCTGAGTAAGGTCACTGGTTACAAAAATACTATTAAAAATAAATAACTTTGGTCTGTGCCAACAATTAGAAACCAGCTGGAAAATATAATGAAAGAACTAAATGCCATTTACCGTAATAACTGAAAGGTTTGAATACATAGGAATATACTTAACAGGGAATGTGCTGGATACACACACACACACACACACACACACACACACACACACACACAAAGAAAACTTAAAAATGCTAATGAAGGTCTTTAAAGAAGTCTTGAGTAAATGGAGAAGTATATCCTATTTTTAGTAGTCATGTGGCCAAAAAAGAAAATACATTTGAATTTTCCCCTTGTTTCCTATTGGAAAGCAAATACCATGTAAACTTAGAAAATGAAACAATGAAAGTAATAGACATTTTTAAAAATTCTGAAGTTCGAAGCAACAAAAAACTTTGAATTCATAAGGAAAAACATTGACAAATTTGACCGCACATTTAAAAAAAAAATAAACATTTCTTAAAAGGGCAAACACTATGTACATCGTGCACATACAGGGACATGCACACCATGAAGTCTAAAGAAAAATGATGAAACGGGAAATATTCGCACTGCACTGACAAACTTTTGGGCTTATTTCAAGCACTCGTAAGTCAAGGAAGAAAAGACCCAGAGCCAAGTAGAAAAATGGGGAAAGAGCAAGAACAGGCAATTCCTAGAGAAAAATGCAATTGGCTTTTAGGGAAAGATGTCCATGCTCACTCTTAATTTTTGAAGTCCAAATGAATGCCATCTTTCACCTATCAGAATGGCAGTCTTCCAAAAATTAGATAATGCTGTAGGCAGGGATGTGTGAAAAAAGAAGTACTCACACTGATGGGTGTGAAAACTAGTCCTACTCTCTTTGGACAGCAATTTGTCAGCATCTGTCAAATTTTAAATGAACAACTCATGTAAATTTAGCTCAGCAATTGCAGTTTGTGTATCTCTTCTTTCAGATGTACTTACAGGCCTTCAATGTTCATTTTAATGGCTGCACAGCCATGAAACATTGCAGATCTCTGAGTGTAAGATACAAATTTATCTACTTTTAATCCCAAAAGGCAAGCACTAGAACAGTGTATGATATGTTTCCACTTGTAATTTTGAAAACAGATGGTTATTCATAATATAATAACCCAATTCAAAATATTTAATCTATGACGAATATGAAAAGTATCAAATAAGATTTTGTTTCTTTTTTGATTAAATCTTTGGAATTCATTGTGTATTTTACACTTGTATCTAAGTATGGGCTAACCACATTTCAGGTAGGAATTGTCTACGGCTACTAATGTCATGGCATTAAGTGGTGTGAGTACAGAGTGCAGAGGGTACTGAGCTAGAAGCTCAGAGACCCAGGTGGCCCTGTTATCTGCAGATGATTGCTGTGACAGTGTTTAAGGAATTTCCTGTTTCCTGGACCTCATTTTCCTAAGAACATGCAGGATTAGATAAGCGCTCCCAAAATCCCTTCCAACTTTTAAGTTTGAGTTCAAATATATTGTGTCCCTTTCTCATTAAAGTAACTAATGTCATTATGCTTGCTTTCTAGACAGTTTTCACCAGCAGTTCTAAAATTCTATGTCCTAAGGGAAGCGGCTTCATATTACCGGGATTGTATTGTCGTTATTATTAAAGTTCTTGGTTTATTGGTTGGTGTAAAGGAAAAATGTTAAAAAGCTGCATAGATGATGGAAACTGTAGGAAGTGGTCCCTTCTAGTAGAGGGAAGTCAGGTTTGAGGCTTTGGTAATTCTCATGCTGCATGGACAGCTTGGGAAGCATGAAAGAGAGAACCAACATCTAAAGAAAGAGGAAATATTGAAGGAGAAAGAGTTGGCTTCTTTTTATGGATTCCATTCTTTAGAAGATAATAACCATTAGTTCTCACTGAATAAGCAACAACGAACATTCTGCTGAGCGGTGATTCTCAACCTTGATCACACGTTACAATCAGTTGCGGAGTTTTTTTGAAATCCTGATAGCGATTCTGTACCCCGCAGACTGATGGTTCTCAAAGTGTGGTCCCCAGATAAGAGTAGCAGCAACAGTATCACCTAGGAACTTGTTAGAGATGCAAATTCTCAGGTCCTACCCCGAGACCTACTGAATCAGAGACCCTGGAGTGGGCCTGGCCATCTGTGTTCTCACACTCCACTGGTGAAGACAACATGCAGCCGGAGTTGGGGATTCTCAAGTAAGGATTCAGGGCAGCGAGAGCAGGTGGGGTTCATATCGAGTACCAGCTTTCATCCGATTTCAGTCCTGGGGATGGACTTAGAGATGGAATGCAAAGCGTATTAGCTGTTACATATTTGCCATTCCCGATTGAAGGATTTGGGGAGTTGAGGGGTCAAAAGTAAAAAAAAAAAAAAATCACTGGATCAGAAGCCACAAAAGGTTGGTTGGGCAGAAGGGGACAAGTATGTGAGGTAAAATGTTTTAAGTGAAAAAATTCCTGATATATTCTAAAATATTTGATTTCTGTATAAGGATTTCTTTTAAAAGTTCAAGTATCATAGGGATTTTAGGCCCACTTTTTGGTCTGTTGTCAGTTCTGTCTGATCAAAAAAGTACTGAAGACTTATTCAGTCCTTTATCATTTGGCATTAAAAGATAGATTTTCTCTTAACATTTAACCTTTTGCTAGAAATGCACTTAATACAGCTGTGGTAAATTCAGATGAACTAAATGGGAACATAAAATACATGTTCCAAGTATAAAGAGGTTGTCACTGATTGGGAAGGAGTTAATGTGTCACATTCTTTTGATTTCTACTCCTCGGGAGAAAACATAGTATCTGTAATTTCGAAGGCATATTCTGAAGAATGTTATATTGTGATTTCTCTGAGCTGAATCTTAGAAATCTGTCTGGGAGTTTTCAGCCCTGACAAAATAAGAATGGACCCATTATAATATCAGGTTCATTTGATTTTTCAAAATTTGGGGGAAATATGCAGATCATTTGAGAGACTCCTTTGCTCTGACTTGGTTGAAGGCAGATGAAGGATGGCAGGCTGAGCTGAGAAAGCAGCTGGAGCTTCTTCGTTTTCGAGTCCTCGGCAAGAGAACTTCTGCAATCTTTTCTGCATGTCGTTTTCTTTTCTCATCTCCAAATATTGCATTTAATGCGAGGCAGGCCATTTTGATAATTTCCCCAAAGCTAGGCATTTATAGAGAAATCTGCCTCGAAGCAAAAACCGCACCTTTACTATAAAATAGAGCTTGCCTTTCATACCTGAGTAAAACAGTTCTGCTCTAACTTTTCTAATCATGACATTTAATTATAGAAAAGATGATAATGCTATTTGTGAGCCCGTGCTTTCTACCAGAAATCTGGTTTGTAGTGAATTTGAAGTCGATGTTCTTAAATTGGCGAATTGGGCTTTCTCTGAGTGTGAGGTGCTCGTCAGCACATTGACGACACTGTTAAACATCGCCTCCGGGAGCAAGTGCTGGCATTTCAGTAGCCCTTTGGACAGAACCACCGTTAATCATTTCTGTGCAGGAAAAGATGTATGGTGGTGGGGTTTTTTTGCAATTATCATAATTTTTTTCATCTTAAGTGCTGGCATTTAAATTATGAAAGTTCATCTCAGCATGTAGACTTACCTTGTCGTGCCAAGAGGAAAGAAGTGGCTTTTCTGCAAAGCTAAATAGTTTTTACTTTATTGTCTGCTGCGAAACAGCTGCTGATAACCAGAAAAATGCCGTCTCATCATTGGGCCTTGGGGTGTCCAAAAGAGGCAGGGAAAAATGACTGTCGCTCCCTGTCTGCCCTGGCACTCTCCTCCTTTCTCTCGGTTCCCATTGCGGTGAAGAGCAGGAGAACAATATTCTGCAATTAAGGATTCCATTAAGTTGAAGAAAAGAGCAAATGGGGGATGTTTGTTCTCCAAGCTGAAAAAATTTGTCTGGGGTGGGGGGGATAGTGGTAGTGGTATAGAGAGGTGGGTGGAGAGACGAAGTCAGGGCTGTTTGTTGAATATTCTGTTAAGGACTGTTACCATCCTAATTAATCAAGTTAGAAATTACAGCTGTAGTCGGTTTCCCCCCAATTCTTGTTATCAATTTTCTTCTCTTTTGAGACAAAGCAAATATAAATTTTGTGTTCATTTGTCATTCGTTCTTTGACTTCAGCATCTCTGAAAATAACAATGTAGCACAAAAGCCCAGTATTTACCTAGTTGTAATGTGGGTTGCCATGGTGTTTTGCAAATTATTGCAATTATGTTCACCATGCGAGTCGCCCTTGGTAACTGGCGAAAAAACTGATAATCCTGTTTTGAACAAAAGGTCAAATTGCTGAATAGAAAGTCTTGATTAACTAAAAGATGTACAAAGTGGAATTATTTCCTACCATTCAGAAATAGTTCTTGATCGGGTGTGGGGGAGGGGGTGAGTAAGTACATCTGATTACTGAAGTACAAAGCATTGAAAGGATGTTGTCTTGAGCCTTTCATGTAGTCTTAATGGTGGCTTTTTTGTCAAATTTACCCATTTGCGGCATTGAAAGAGGCAGCTGCATTTAAGCTGGAGAGACGGTGCTTTTTCAAGAGTTCAGTGCATGGAAAGTTCTCAGCAGTATCTGCAGTTTACTAGTAGCCCCTGGTCTATTAAAACTGATGTGCCGCATTTGAACCCCTCCGGCTGATGATCTAATAAAGTGCTCTTAGTGGACAATCTCTGATCAGCTACTTAAAAAGGCGCTTGGGGGAGGGGGCGGAAGGGAGAAGCCTCACAGGCAGTCACACTTGGCGTAGGCCAGGAGAGAGACCACTGTGGCTCAACTGAAAGGTCTGTCACCATGATAATCTCTGCGGAGGTATTCGCCATGCGGTTGTCGTTTTTGTGCTCCAAATCCTCCAAGCCATGATCGCCTTTAATTGTTTTGGGGTGTTTTTTTATTTATTTATTTATTTTTTATTTTGTTTTTGTTTTGTTTTTTTCTGGAAGGCAGTCTGAATTTTATTCCAAATCAAATAAGAAAATATTGAAAAATGTGTTTGAAATTTGAAAATCCACCTTCGTAGATGTGTTTCTTCAATTGTGGGCATTCCTAAAACATATGATCCTATGTGTCTGTAAAGCCAAAAGTTTCCCAGGTTACAGCCCAAGGTCTGATGGAGTCCATCCCTGCTGAATCTGGCAGAGCCTCTGGGGCAGTGAATTTCCGAGGAAGGGGTTTTTTTTTGTTGTTTTGTTTTTTTGTTTTTTTGTTTTTTAATGGCCACCTGAAAAATCAATTCTCGAAACTTTTGAGAGTGTGTGAAAGTGGCACGAAAGGAAAGCAAATCTTCACAAGTTGGTGGGTTTACATTCTGCATTGCCTAGCAACCCCCTGGCTCGGCCAGATCTGTCTCCCCTTCGTTCTGTTTACAGACTATTCAAACAGCCCTTCGAGACCATGAAAGATATTCAGTTTCATTAGTACCATTCTCAAGGAGAAAATAATTAAAGTTAAATGAACAAACATTGCCTGGTGATGGTTTGAACTCCATTCTGATTTTAAGATGCTCTTTGAGGCCATGGCAGAGATAGATCAGTTTTAACATGTGTTGTTTGGTACCCGGAGACATATCACATTAAACCACCCTGATAAATACGAGCTCCCAAACTCACACCTAATAAAATCACTGTTAGCTAGACTTGAGAAAAGAAAAGAAACTCTGCTGGTGACGTTTTTTGTTTTTGTTTTTGTTTTTGTTTTTATTTGATTTCTACCCTGGACATCTTAGCTGATCCATGTGGACACTGAATAAAGGCAGGGGAGGGGATGTGGGAAACAAAGCACCTCTCTTTCAGACCAATTCACAACTTACCTTCCAAGATCCGACATCATAAAGCAAAGGATTCAAACTATATCCATAAAAGGCTGTGGGCATTTAAGTGACTGGCTTAATAAATGTTTCTAATGTTACTAATGCATGCGCTGCCACTTTCTACTTAGAGCAGCTTATGTGCTTAAGGTGACCTATTTGTGAAATTTATGAATTAGTAAAAAAAAAAAAAAAAAAAAAAAAAAAAAAA
>RJWH01004892.1:52500-66790 GCA_004363575.1 Solenodon paradoxus | reverse complement strand
TGATTATAAAAAATATATGCACTTGTGATAGAAAATTTAGGAACAGAATTTCTTTTGACACCACTTAGAGATGACCTATGATGGCATTTCAGAGTATTTCCTTCCAGTCTTTTTTTTTTTAATGTATACATGTTGATGAAAGTAAACCTTGAGTTTCCTTTTGAAGTTTATTTGTTAGTGTGTGTATATAGTTAAGGTGATGTCTTTCCTAGAGTTCAGATTTGCGTGACAGGTGCTGTAGTAGAATAATGAACATTTTTTCAGAGACTTCTTCACTGAAACATACCATCTCATTCCATTGGATTTCTTTCTTTCTTCTTGTTGAAATGACTGTATGTTTCAACTGACATATCCATTTATAACCATGTTGGAAAGTCAGACATTCCACCCATTAGAAATATTACACCCCCCAGTCACTTGTAGCTTCACATGAGGTGGAGGGTGTCTTTTCAAGATTTGTAACACAATAGAGATTAATGGAAAGTGAACAGAAAAATGCTTTCGGTTTCTTATATAAAGT
The DNA here is from genome assembly GCA_004363575.1 of Solenodon paradoxus. NCBI lineage: Eukaryota > Metazoa > Chordata > Mammalia > Eulipotyphla > Solenodontidae > Solenodon > Solenodon paradoxus. The sequence goes on along the minus strand of RJWH01004892.1, from coordinate 66,270 downwards.
GAAAGCGGGAAACTATGAAGTCTTGTTCCTTCCTATTTGTATTTTGTTAGATCTCTAATATCCACAGTACATGGTTAGGTTGCCTGAGCTCTTTGTGCTTTGTTGACAGTTGACAGACAAAGCTAAATTATTCCTGAAGCAAGGTACTGTGTACTTAGTTGTGACCTATTATAGCCTAAGAATGTAGCTTGCTTTTGAGTTGGATGAATTGGGAGGGCATTTTATAGAATAGGCTTGAATATACTGAGAGAGATTTTTAGCTGCCCATACAGAAAGATACATGTCCTCCGTTGAACTCCCCTCCCCTCCATGTAATTTTCCATAGAAAGTCATTTTAAGTGTATTTTCCCCGATTGCTTGCATGGAGACAATTTTAACTGTTCTAGTATTGTCCTACAGTGGTTAAAATAAAATTGCTGTTAATTGTTGGCTTTCTCTGCTCAGAGTATAGCAAGAGAAGATGACTTGCATTGGGGCATCTTAATGTACCTTAGGTACATCTTCTGATGCTCAACCTCTGATTGCAAATTAAAATAACAAGGCGATGGTATTGGATTTGATGTGCAGCAAGGCAGAACCGCTTGCTAATTTATCATGTAATATACAATTGCTGAGGTTGGAATTTGTCCACTTGTAGTGCTATTCTGTATGTTTAAATGAGGACCACTGTTTGCATCTAACCTATCATAACACTTTGGGAGTGCTCCATTATCTTTTCAGCAAACTGATGGCAGAGTCTGACCCTTGCACAAATGATAAGATCAATAAATTTCAAATAACTTGCACGAAATGACATGTAACTGTTCATTTAAAGAGACATCTTACTTTAAAAAATCAATTTTAATAATATTAAGAATCTTACATTGACCGATGAGGCACTTTCCACTTCTGTTTTGTTTGATAATTTTGTTAAAAAATGTTTTTGCATTTAACTTCGATGAGTAGTTTATATGTGTATTTTTCCTGGTTTGTTCTTTTGTCTCCTAGCCTGGCACCTCTCTGAGACTTAATAATCACTTTTTGACACACCAGCATGCTACAGTGTAAAAGATTTAACTTTAAAAGCAAAATTATGTTCCTGTTAAAACTTCCCCTGGAGATCTTAGGAAAATTTTCTCCCAGTTTTGGGTGCAAATGTGGGTCAGAAAGCAATTTGTTTTTTGATATTTCTGGAAATCCCAAATCACAACATGTCATTCTCCAAAAGCAGCTGTGGGCCCATACTGTGCACTATCTAAAAGAAGAGCCATTTTATACTGGGGATAATTCTGTGACAGGAAAATGTCACTGCAAGGGAACCCCAGAACATTTATAAATGGTTTGGGGTGAAAAGAGCTTCTGGTATCTTCAAAGTGCATAGAGTTTGGGGAGAGGAGCTGTTAGCAGCCATTAGAGCCAAATGCTAATGATATGATGAACTCTGCCTGCAGGCAGACCTTGCCCGGTGACCCTGTCACCACACTCCTGAAGAGCTGTGACAATTTAAGTCATACGCCACTGCAGTACTGTGTTGGGTTGTCTCTTGAAAATCCCTGTGAATCCCAAGATAAGGCTAAAACTACCTCCTCTTCCCTCAGCCTCTCGTCTGCCATCTCTAACTTCAAGTTCAGCATTGTTTCACCAATAGGAAAAAGTTTCACGTCTGTTAACTACATAATTGTATTATTTTGTAGTCAAATTGAGAAGCCTCTCTGCCTGACCTTACTGGTTATCCATCATCGTTGTTCCCCACGGGAGAATAAAACCAGTAGGAGCACACAGTCTCCTGGCTGGAATAGCCTGTCTTTAGTGCGCTGTCAGCTGTGACTCGGCACTGGTGTTCCCCAGTACAGGAGGCATGTGTGGGATAACAGCCTTTTGCATTTACTGAGCATTTTTGTGGACTTTCTTATTTGCTCTTCTGAGCAACGCTAAAAGGGTAAATTGTACCTCCTGCTTTATAAACAAGGAAACTGAGGCTCAAGTGAGTGGTTGGTGCCTTACGCAGAGTCACCCACTAATTAATGGCAGACGAGAAGCCACACTCAGGGGTGGTTTTCGATAAGCTCAACTGTCTTCTTGAATGAATGTGAACCTTGGTGCAAGAGACGGTGGAGGACACCACCAAATGCAAAGCAAGTTGTCAGAGGCCTGACCATCTAGTTAGGGAGGTAAACTGAGATGGTTCAAGGACAGTGCACAGCAGGGCAGTGTTTGCTCATTGGCATTTGGGGTAGAGGGAAAAGTCCTGAGGCTGAGAAAATGTCACAGGACAATGGAAGCGATGCTTAAGGAATGGGAAGCTCAGAGCTGCCAGGTCTTCGCCGTCGTGGGAATGGGAGAGAACTGAGTCCGGAAGCCAGGTAGGAAGCTGCCGCAGTCAGTCCGCTGAGGTGTGGACTCAGGTGACGGTGGCAGTGAGGCTATAGAGGAGAGGCCAGTGGGCAGACTTGAGGCATGATTGGGAATTAGAGAAGAGCCCATCGTGTATTCAATTCAAGAGTATGAGAACTGTGATCTTTTTCTCCTGTGAATATTAGCCTCTTCCCTTATTATTTTACATAAACTCGCTCCTGTAGATTTTAATTTTACTGTGTCTGTTCATTCATTTATTCCCAAAATATTTTTGAGTGCCTCCTCTGCACGACAGTTCCAGGTCTGGATGAGTTCTGTGTGTGCATCCTTCTAAAAATACAAATGTACACAAATGAATAACAATTTGTGTTTCAAGTGCAACAAGCAGGAACGCCTCAGTTAGAAGTGGAAATCGATCCCTTTTTAGCATGTGCAGTCAGAAACCATTTTAGTTGAGGCCTTAGAAATATAATTTAGCAATCAGAACCAATCAGCATTTAACACAATTTCGTACACAATGATTTCAAGGAATTAGTGATAGTGCGAGTAAAGCAACAGGTGGTAGATCTTTGCTTGTTTGGGAAGAGCCTCGTTTTGTTATTGGATGGGCTGGCTTCACCTCCTGTGAACCCTCTCTCTGCTTATCAGTGTAGTTCAGGCAGGCTCCTAAAACCTTAATGACTTCCTTCGCGCTGCTGATGGCAATTTGGCCTGTATGTGTGGCATTGCAAAGGAAGCATTGGGATAGCGGGCATCCTTACAGTGGTTTTAGAGGCTTTTATTAAAACGTAAACCATTTTGTAGGTCACACATCGAAAAAGAACTACATTTTGCTAAATGTTTATCTTCAGTTGACTTGTCAGCATACTCTCGGGCTATATGTTAATTCCCAGCATGGGAAATGGAAAGTTTAGTTTTGTCCTTCTGAGTGATAATTCAGCATGAATTTATATAATGAGTATTCTCATATGCTTTTTGTTTTTGTCAAAACCTTATTATAAGGAACAAAATTCACTCTTAGATCCTGTGAGACTTGCCCATCATACAGTATTTTCAAGGACGTGGAATATTTCTTGTTAACAACCAAAATGCTCCTTAGAAAGTTAAGTCAGTCAAATTAACATTTGTTGGAAGAATAAAGCGTAACCCAAAATATATTTGACAAAATAGAATGGAAGCAGGGCATGTTTTGAATTTGATTAGGGCCTCTTTCCCCCATAGAAGTGTTTTGTTTAAAATACACCATGACCAAAAGCTTAATTATCAAGATAAAGCAAGAGCCATAAAGAGTTACAGGCTTCTAATATTTTTCTTCAGACCCAGTTTCCTTCCCACAATTATCAGCTGTTTAATTTCCATGTATAATAGCACTAGTTATTGTTGTCATTTGTAAAGGGAGATTAGCAGATAGTAAGTACAAACAAACCCAAATAAGTATTGAATAGAGAGGTGGCACAAAAGAAAAGACCTCTTTAATGGTAATTATAACTGGTAGGAAGTTTAGACAAATTGCATTATCTCTTTTCTAATGATTTGAAAGGACAGTCAGTCAGGGACTCTGTCAGAGATAGAGTTAGATGTTTGTTTTAGAAACAGGTGAGGTAACAATTTAACATCCTTTGGTTGGCAGCTCACTTAGTGAGTCATGAAGTTGTAGTAAATTTGCTGATGCAGTCAGGTTTCAAAAACATCTGAAAACAAGTTTTGCTTTTTGAACATGGCATTTTAAAAATGTAAACATAACTAACTTCCGGGTTTAATCCTGGTATTTAATAATGCATTGTCTGAAAACATGCTAATTGTTACCTGTTTGCTCACTTGTGATTTTGTGTAGAATAGAATGAATTTCAACTGTTTGGCGGTGGTAACTGATAGCTATTCGGAAGTGTGTAAAGCTACAGATGTCAACTATTAATACAACAAACCCAAAAGGAGTAACCTAGTCCTGCATTTTTCATACATGCTTGCATGAGTTCTGTTGGTTCCATTATTAATATGCCTAAAGGGGTACTTCCCCAAACAGTGAGATCTCACCTGTAGTGCTGCTGTCACCTCCACTGTCCCCTTCTCTATCCCCCAGCCCTAGAGCAGGCTAAGCCAAAGCATCGTCTTTCTTTCATTCCGAGGAGCCATAGGTTGTGAGCTGCTCTTTTGACTTCCAACTTTTGGGGAGGAAACCTAAATACATCATTAAATGTATGTGTCCATTGTTAATGCTGCTATGTTTCAGAAATATTAAAGTATAAATAAAAATGTGTCCTCATCAAGAAAATGTGGCAATAGGCTCTGGGAAATGAAGCAGACAGTTACCTGTGACTCGGAACCACTGACTCTTTATTCTGGTTCCTGATCTTTTGCTTGGTGGTAGTTGTCTCAGAGACGTAGGGTCCACGGGCCTCCATCCTTTCTCTGTGTTGTTTAGCATTTATTGCTGGTACCATACAACTTGGTTCTGAAAGCCAAGCCATACTGAATTGCTTTCAGTCCTGGTGTGTGCAGACCGTGCTTTCCTATTTGTATTGTAATTTCCTAAAGCTCTCTACCTAGGGACTCCTTGCCTATTTTGCACAATATTTAATATAGTTCAGGGCATATATTTAGGGTTTTATAAGGACTCTTTGAAACTCTCCACCTGACATAGCCAAATTGAATATTGAAATAATTGAGCCTGTTCACTGAAGGTAGGAGCGAATCTTAAGGTGGATGTGATGACTAGATGGATGTTATATTCTTTAAAGATAGCATATTTTCTTTTAGTCAAAGAATTCTACATTGTACTTTCTTTGGATGTGCAAGACATCAATGGAGCTGGAAGAACTAGTTTGGGGATATTTTCCCTAGAGTTTGGTTGTAGCCACTTTAAAGAAGAGTGTCATCAGAATGAAATCACACAACACAGCAGTGAGTGGGACTATCCAGCCATTTAGGATTAACATCTTATGGAAATGTTAGCAAGTGGCAGACAGAAGTCCGCCACAACATAATTAAGCAACTTCTGTGCCTGTACTGCTCTTGCTTAGGGGGAAAAGGCCAACCGGTTGCTCAGTTTGGAAACAAGGAACAGGGTTATTCAGATAAATGGGCAGTGGTGATTTCAGACTACTGGAAAAAGTGATCAGTTGAAGTTGTCCTTGAAAACACTGCAGCCAGTTTGAGGCCTCCAGAGAATGTGTATTGAAGAATTTGTTTTATTGCTTGCAGTTATTGTTGCTTTTATTTATGTCAAGTATAATTCTATGTACTCTAGGTGTATTTGATGATGACAACAGTATTATTGTGCCCATTTTACAGAAAAGGAAACTGAGCACAGCAGTTGAGTACCTAGCCAATAGTCACTCAGCTATTAGAGGCATTCATCTCTATGTGGTGTGTCTTGACTTTGGTAAGGGTCCTTACTAATGAACTAAATAAAACACCATAATCCACCAGTTTGCATTTTGTGTGTAATAAAATAAGCTTTCATTGGGAGGTTTTGCTGTATCGGTAGGTATTTTATTTAAGAAAAGGGAATAATAATTTCATGTGTTTTTTTTTTTTTTTTTTTAATCTTGATGAGTTTCCTAGCTTTTAAGTATAGGGCATCGGTCAAATTGTATGTTAGGAAAGAAAGGTAACTAGGGCTATTTCAGAAACTCAAAGGAAGGCTTGCACATGATGAGTCTAGCTTGATAAAGGGGTTTTATCTGTATTTGTGGACAGTGCAAACAGGATTGAGGTGTTCTCTTTTTTCTTCTCTAGGGCTGGTTGCTTTGTGAAGAGCCAACATGTCGAAATAGAACTCGGCACCTTCCCCTTCAGTTCTCCCGAAATGGACCTCTTTGCCAAGTCTGCATGAAAGCCACCCTTCGACCAGAGGTAATAGTCACAGATAGCTAAAGAACTGTGTACACGGGGGTGGAGGGCGGTGTTTGCCTGTCCCTTAGCTCTTAGACGTTTGGTATTTTCTCTAGGGAGACACCCTGCTACCATACCACATGGGTTTTTCAAATGATCCTTAATAAAGAGAGAAATCCTTTATCTTTTTTACCTATCTTAAGCAATACTGTGGAGCTAAAACACGGGTGACTAGTTCTCCAGTTTCTCTGGTCGCCACTTAATAATTCCAAACAAAAATGCCATTCCTTGTAGAAACAGTTTATCTCTTTGGATTTTATCAGATCCCTATTTATAAGGGTCAGAAAACCTCTCACATCTGTACCCTAAAAGGTTTTTTTTATTTGTATAGGATTATTGTTTGTAAATAGCAGTGTAAATTAGTAGTTCTCAAACTTTTTCTCTATTTCCAACACCTGAGGGATAAGGCGGACTTTCAGTGACTTCCACCTGGGCAGCGCATAGTCCTGACTGACCTTCCCAGTAATTATGATGCCCCCCTTTGTTGCGATTCTCCCTTATTTAAATTGACGTTAGCATGCCCTGATGGTATAGTGGTTATGCCTGCTGCCTATGGCTGAGTGTAGTCCCACATATATCCCAAGGACCTGGGTATGCTTCCTGGGATGGAGTGGGGGTAGACAACCAGGACGAATAATTAAATAAAATAAATAAAAACACTTCCTCTCTCTTGCCTGCCTGCCTGCCTGCCTGCCTGCCTGCCTGCCTCTGCTTGCCTTCTTTCCTGCCTGTACTTTCCCTTTAAAAATAAATAAGTAAATAAATAAATTGAAGTAACTTTGGTTTATAACAGTATATAGATTTCAGGTGTGTAGCCTTATAAACCAACATCCATATATACTACATGATATTCATTAATAAAAGTCTAGTTTCCATCCAACACCATACAGTTTACCTCTTTTACCCAATTTACGCAGCCCTTTGAACATCATCTGCCGAGGCAGTATTTCCCTCACTGTGGGGAAGGGGTGTTTGAAGGGCTTCTGTGCAAAGGGGGCTTTGTGATCAAATACATCTGGCAACCTCTGGGCTAGACAGAGTTAGACAAGTTTATTACAGAGTGTCTCCAAACTCGCAGAATGCTCACATGCAGTCGACCTCACCAATACAGGACTGTGATGGGTGCCTCGCTTTCCAAATTTATTTGGCCCAGGAATTTGTAAGGTTTTTTGTTGAGAAGAGCGTGAAAATAAGGTACCTGTTACTTATTTACTTTTTTTTTTAATGCAAAGGCATGATGCTATAACCAAGTTGTGATTTCATTATCTTTCTATTGAAAAGAGTTGGGAGACAGGCTAGTTTTAGGAGAATATTTTATTTAAAAATTTGTATTTTAATTTTAAGATAATATATCACCATTTCACAAAATTTGACAAGAAGTCAGAAAATACAAGTGACCACCAACATTGTGTATTCTCTTGTTCTTTTGTATCGTCATATGCATTTGTAATTGTTTTATCATTCCTTTTGTTGGCATTGTTATATGAGTTTTAAGATATTGAATGTGCATCTCCACCTATGTACGTTTTTTTTTTAAGGTAACGGTGAGTAGGCGGACAGGTCAGAACAGAGAGGAGAAAGCAGCACGTTATTTATTTCATTTAGTTGCTCGTTGGTTGTTTCCCTGGCCTCGGGTCTTGGACCGGGTACTTTGAGATGCATGTGGACTTTGTCCGGTATCATCCACTAGGCCACCAGGGCATGCCGTTCTTTGTACATTTTACACCATATCCACCATCGGAATTAACTAATTTCTCCCCTTGTTTTCTCTCCCACTCCTACTTCCTTCTAACCATAGTCTTGTGTCCTGTAAATTTTGTTGATACTCATCTGTCTATTTTTATTTGTTTCTTTATATACCAGATAGGAGTGAAACCATCCTGTATTTCTCTTTTTTTTCTGACTTATTTGTCTTAGCACAGGTTCCATCCAGATTGTTGCAAAGAGCACAATTTTGTACTTTTTAACCGCTGCGTAGACTTCCATTGAGTATCTAGACCACAACTTCTCTCACCAGTCATCTGCTGACGGGCATTTAGGTGTTTCCATGTCTTGGCTATTGTGAATTGTGCTACTGTGAAAGGGTATAGATTTTTTTTCCAAGTAGTGTTTTTGTCATATGTATTTTTATGTGGTTTCAGTCCTAATGAAAATATGCTTTTATATCATGTTTATCTTTTGTCAATCATCTGTCTGTGTTGCTACTTAATTTTCAGTACAAAAATTTAAACATAAATTTAACCATTTCTGTTACTGGTTATTTAGGCGACTTTCATTATTATCTTTTACTAGAAAATGTTTTTTTGTTGTTATTTGAAATATTTCTTAGGGATAAATTTTTATCAATACTACATATCAAAGTGCATGAATTCAGCATGGTCATGATTCATACTGCCAAATCGCTTTGTTTGCTTTGCACCCTAGGCCGTTGTCTCGAACACGCATCCACAGCTTTTGTATAGCCTGAGCTACAACAGGGTGGGGTGCTTTTAAACTGCTTCCTTAATGGGTTATCCCAACTCACACAGTCACCAACCCTTGATGAACATTCTAGTTTATGACCACCTTTGCAGCATTGAGACATTATCAATTTTTAACTAACTGGCTAAGTATAAAAGGTTCTTGCCCAGTTTTTATATATCTTTGGTAATTAGCATGGTGGAATGTAGGCTTTTTAAAACTGCAGAACACAGTGACAAAATGCTATCATAGTGAATTCTTTTGACCTCAGTCACATCCCAAGACTTGCATCAGCAGGTGCAGAAAGAACCAAACTTGCTTCGTGTGGGTCATCAGTCCAGTGTAGATGCCGACAGAGTCACCCTCATCACTGATGCTGCCTGGGAGACTTTTCCAACACCCAGCTCATCAAGTTCAGTGGAGATTGAACTGCTTCCTAGAAAGTCAGCAGTGTTACGAGTCCATTCTTGATGAAAGAAGATAAAGGAAAGGCTAGCAGATCATTAAGCTTACAACAAACATTGATATGTTGGTGGTTTAATACATCGGGTTATCTCGTTAGTTTCTATCCCTTTTTAATGAGTGAACCAATACAGGCATTTCAAAGTCACTTGTTTTTTCCTTCACATCCTTGTCCTTCTCAAAACAGTGTATTTCGGTCGGGCATTTTTTCATTTTATTGAGACTATCAGCTACTCTTCTGAGGGAAAAACTTTCAGGAGTTGGCTCCTCAAGGCAGTCAACATTTGCTGCTCTAGACGGGGCTCTCTGGAACAACTGGAGACCTCGAGCATCCTTGTTGGTGATACCGCCCTTAGCCATCTCTCTCACTTGAACAGGGGGGACTCAGCCCAGTCTTCTAGACGCCATTTTGAATTGCTAACGATGAGTGGGAAGTTCTTGATTCAACTTAAAAGGTTCTAGAGCTTCCTTAATAGGAAGCAATAATCTGCATTTTTCCAGTGATAGTTTCCAAGAAGCTCCCAAAACTGTGGTGCTGTGGGTAGGATCATTGTAGTTATCATAGGGTTTTCCAGAGTGTCTATTTTGCAGGATTATGCCCATCCAATTTTTAAGTTCTGAATAGGGCATTTCCGTATAAGACTGCTTTAACATTAGGTAGATTGTATAAAATTGGTATCTGTGGACAAAAAAATAGGCATCTATAAATATCTGTCTGGACAAGAGCACCAGAATTTCCTAGTACTTGACTAGTTAGCGACTTTAAATACATCAAGTTTGATGGTAAAGCACTTGCCTCTTACTTTGCCAGTGTCATCCTCGCATAATAAATGTTCCCTCTTTTAGTCCTGGGTTGCACTTGGTTTGAGTAATTCCTAGAATTGACTTGGCATATTAAAAGCTAGTTGCTCTTCTGACTCAGGTTGCTGGAGTTACGCAACAAACGTAGAACAGTTGTATTCCCCGGGTTTTAGAGGTCTCTCTCTTCTCAGGTCCTGAAAAGAGAAGAAGTTAATTTTTTATAGCTTATTGGGAATTTAACTACACAATTTGTTCCTTATTTAAAAATATTCTCTCCTGTATATGAAGTGGAAACCGATACAGGAATGAAAAGTTTTGATGTATGCCTAAGTTCTAAATAAATAGAATCCTTTAATAGAGACAGAACTTACCTAGGTTAGAGAATAAATATTTTATATCTATTTTGAGAACTTGGTTTTGACTTCTTAAGGCAGTAAATCTGTATGATATGAGGAAAACCACAAGGGACTGTGTGTTATATAATCTACCAAAAATCAAGCATTTGTATGTTTTATTGTGTTTTTCATTATAGAACTAGGATTTCAAACTACATTCATCTTTCTTTTTTTTTTAACATTACCATTTTGATGTGAAGACAATGAAACGTCTATTAAGTGTCTCCCTGTGCCATGGTAGAAGTCATTTGTGAAATTTTATGGCCCCTGCAGTAGAAGCATTGTGGTGGAGCCCTTTATTCAGTAATTTTTTTAACTAAATTTCTTAAAGATCAGTTATGAGGAAAGCAGTCATACTTGGGGACCCCCGTGGTGTTTCTCTCCTTATCTTCAGTTGTAACTCTTACTTTCAAGGAAGAGGGATAATACTGGACGTGTGATCATCGTAAGCACAATTTCAAAATGGCCATGGCTGACAAGTTGGTAATTTGATAAGTAATTGAATGACAATGAGAATATTGCCATATTATTTGAGACAATGTCTTATTTCTGCATAAGATGAAAGTAAGTGTGGTCTCTTAAGATGGGAAAATAATCATGAATTGTCCAGGAGGAAAACCTTAGAACTCTGATGGAGAGTCTTGAACAACCTTACCTAGTCATTGGTTATCCTTCCCTAGACAGTAGAGGTTTACTGTGAAGGATCTTGCAGAGTTTTTGATGTGCTTGTTTTTTGATGCAGTTGGCTAAATTCTACATGCATCTCTTACCACAAAGCAGAGGCTAGCCTTCCTTTTCAATATACTTTTTTTCCGTCCTTTTTCTATTCAGTTGAAATCCTTATAACAAATTAACATTTTTAAGGTAACCAATACTCTGGCATTTAGTGCACTCCCAGTGTTGTGTATCACCATCTCTATGTAGTTCCAAATCATGTTCATCATCCCCAAAGAAACCCCTGTGCCCATCAAGCAGGTATTCCCCAACCCCCTGTCCCCTTCTTTCAGCCCTTGGAAACCATGAATCTGTATGGATTACCTATTCTGAACATTTTATAGCAATGGAGTCATATAATCTATGACCTTTTGTATCTGGTTTTTTTCACCTAGTATAATGCTCCTGAGATTCATCCATGTTATAGCCTTTTTTTATGACTAAATAGTTGCCTATTGAATAGATATACCACAATATGTTTATCTGTTCTTCCATCGATGGACACTTGAATTGCTTCTTTCAATATACTTCTGAAGTTTATTTTTCATTAATTAGATAGGTTTTGCATGTGGCTTAAATTTGCGTCGTGTGGCTTACCTGTTGGTCCTAGTTCACCTGGACGCTACTACCCAAAGCTAGACGGATCTCTTTGCCTCCTTCACTAAGCACTTATTCAGCACCTGCTCTCTGCCTGTTTTATGAGACTCAGATATTTGAAGGAAGCTTCCTTCCTGAGTCTTCTTCTTGTAGGCTCAATATTCCTAGGTCTTCAACCATTTCTATAACTTTGCTCTTCAAAATAATGATCCTGCTCCAGAGTTTGTGTCCCAATAAAGCGTGGAGCACTGAACAGAATGAACCTGCTATGACAACTTTTCTAGGTAGTGAGTTTCTGTGAAGTTTATTCACAGTGACATCTATATGCATAGAATTGATCATTTTGAACATTCCATGTACTAAAACACAAAATTTTTTTGCGTATGCAACTACTAGACTATGCCTTACCAGGTTCTCTGAGACCCACCCAGTTGGTTTATTTAGTCCTAAGTATAAAATTCCGCTGGTAGTGTATTCATTTCCTTGGGCTGCTGTACCAAAGTTCCACAAACAAAAACAGAAATGTATTGTCTCAAAGTTCTACAAGCTAGTTTGGAAGTCTGAAATCTGGGAGTCAGAAGGGCTCTTCTCCTTCTGAAATCTGTAAGGGATAATCCTTTGCAGACTCTTCTAGTGGGTGGTCATCTGGCCTTCTTGACTTGTTCCATTACATATCACTGCAGCTTCTACTTCCGTTCTCAGGTGGCCATCTTGTCTCTGTCTCTTCTCTTTATAAGAATGCCACCCTAATCTGGTATGAACTCATCATAACTTGATTTTATCTGCCAAGACCCTATTGCCAGTTAAGGCCACATTCACAGGTGCTGAGGCCGAGGACTTCAGCATCTTTTAGGGGACACAGTTCAGCCCATAAGAGGCAGGAAGTGCACTGAGCTGAAAGGAATGGAGACCAAAAGTAACGGTAGCGTACACAGAATATACATTTAATTCTCTACCTAAGAAATGTTGACTGTGTGGCATGGGACAGAAACCCAGGTGTGGGCTGGCCAGGATTGATTGCTGTAGGGGCTCTAAGATGTCATGAGGGCACAGTCTCCTCCTGCCCTTCTCTGTCATCGGCAATGTTGGGCCCCCACTCTCAAGGTCAACAGCGTGGTCCATTGTGGCTGCACAAACCCCTTCAAGCCATCAAGGCTGTAAGACAGAAAAGGCTGATGGGTGGAAAGGGTTCGCCTTTCAGCCAGGCCAATTCTTACAGCTGCCTTCCTAGAAGTCCCACCCACACTTCTGCTCACATTTCATGGGCCAGACAATAGTCACATGGAGATGATTGGGGTTTTTGTTACCAAGGAGAAAGAGTAGACTGGGTACTGGGAGCTGACAGAGACCTTTCCGTGATCCCTGTGAATTCCCCTTTGCTGTGCTCGACCCATCCCTGTCGTGGTGTGGGTTTTTTTGGATCCTCATTCTGCTCTGCTCCGATTTTAATCAGCACCCCTTGTGTCCCATGTCCCACCAGTTGCTAATCATCTTCCTCTAGCTTCATTCCCCTCAAGGTGTTTCTCAAGGGGAAAACCACAGCATTGCTGAGCAGATAACTAAAGGCCTCGTGATTTTATTAATTATTTTGGCCCTTGGACTGAGAAATCATATGGTTGATCCTCTTTGACAATCTGATATTTTAAGCAGCATGTTTAAGAATGTGCCTTCTTTTACCCATTCTACCCCAGAAGGCAGTTGCTTAAGAAGGGTGATTAAAAAACTTTAACATGGTTTTGGTAAATAAACAGGAGAGTGTGTGTAAGACTCTATGCAGTGACCCCAGCCAGAGTCTTGACTATTTGTGGGAGCGGTAAGACAAGGCCAAAGTCATAAGTCATAGAATAAGATGTGATTTGCTATTAAATATTAACTAATTAGAAATATAAAAGTCATTATTAAACCATGGGCTTAAACAAGAGATGACTTATTATTGAAAATTATATAAGGAATTTCGAATTATCCATAGTGAAAAAAATTGAAAAGAAACCAAGACACAAACCTCACCTTTCATAGGCCTCTGCTCTGGGGAAGGTATGGAAATTAGGACTTCCTCAAACTTCCATGACAGAAAGGAGAAAGTGGCAGTCCATGGCTTTGTGATGGTGGCCCT